>NEWO01000677.1:375146-388200 GCA_003013225.1 Phalaenopsis aphrodite | reverse complement strand
AACAGTATAACAATAGATCTGATTATATTTTTCACTTATATTTCCTTATTTTACAACAAAACCAAAAACTTGATCCTGAAGAAAAATATGAATTTAACTTTTTAATTTATATATATTGAGATACTACGCAAGTATATGTATCGTTCTCAAGTAATATAGGACTTTTTGATTAAGACGTGAATATTGAACCCACAAGGAATTTATGCAATATGAACTTAGGAAGAATTTGTATTTTTAAAAAGATAATTATTTAAACTATAGACGTTCTTGCAATAATGAAAGTTTAAATATTTTTGGTATTTTTAATATTTTGATAAAGAAATAACAACTTAAGAAGATAACTAGAGTATTTGTAGAAGAAAAACACTAAATATGAAAATATCGTTCTTCTTATCATGAATCAGTAATAAGTATAGGAATTATGTTGTAGAAGTATGCAAGTTGTGTTGTGTCAAATAGAAGCAATAATATTCTTTACCCTTACTAGAGATGTTATAAGGAACATTGGCTAATTTAAAGTTTGAATAGTTCTGAAGACCAGCTAGGAAGGGAAGATACTATCTCTCACTCTAGAGTTCCCTCGATTCTCTCCACCTAGGGGCTAACATCTATTATCAGAACCTAAAACAATAAAACAAGTTGGGGGCTTTAATCTATCAGTTTAAAGTCCTCTAACTCTACAACCTTCAATAAATATTTCACTATTTATTTGCACTCAATCATATGAACTACATTCTTATTCATACAACCTCATGTGATTCTTTCCAATTGTTGACTGAGACAATACCAGCTCGGTTCTTACATGTTCTCACAACAAATTTTAACATCTTGATTGGCCAAATAATGACGTAAATGGAGTGCATGATTTTAAATCATCACAACTTCTTCCAACATTAAAGATCAATACTCTTCATAACTTTCATCTCACTTAATTACTTATCATTTTAAGAAGCAGATAAAGAAAACTACTCAGAATCCATGGAGAAAACAAAACCACATTTTATTTTAAAAGAAGAAATCATTGTCGAACTAACAACAAGTCTCAATTAAAATCAAAAATAGTCCAAAAAAAGATAAAAACTTATCTCATGTCCTCCACCAAAATATTGAAGTTCATTTGAATCACTTCTCTTTTACAACACTTAAAATAAAAATAACAAAAAGGATAAAGTAAATACTTAAAGTGGTTCCTGAAAATCTTTTTGAACTAACTCCTTAGTTCAAGAACTTTTAAAACTTTCTCTTTCTAAGCACACTTTCAAAGTCTCAATCTTCCTTCTTTAATAAATCTCCAAAAGGTACCTTGGTATCTCTTCAAAATATGTTTTAATTCGATGTATTTCCCTAAGAGATACCTCCTTTCATAAATATTTTTGTCCTCGGTGGTTGTAACCACCTATAAAGCCAATAGATGTCTCAAATACCTCTTTAAAATTCAACCAAATGAGGAAAACCGTCAAATAACTGCCTTTGGAGCTTAAGCGTAGGGCCTCTAGCGCTTATGCACAACCTTCTCTGTTTAACCGGTGCTTAAGCGCCAAATTTGGCTCTTATGCCCCAAAACAAATTTGCACATTTTTCACATATTTGTTCCAAATTTGATCTTTTTTCACTCCTTTAAGCATTTTTCACTTTTTTACATGTATCTGAAAGAAAATTACAAAAATACTTTCCATTAAAGCGCAATATTTCAAAAACAGGTATAAAAATGTATTTAAACACACTATATATTTTAGGTGTATCACGTGCCCAACGCTAACTTTTTCTTGCAACCTGCCGACTAGCTGCAACGCCCACAATGTCGTTCCCACCATCAAATTTGGAGCCAGATTTAAGGATCTCGAGGTCATCCTCGGGAAAGCTCCATTCGTCATGATGAAATTCGCCGCTCCTGAAGTCCAGGTGTCGTCTGCTGAATTTAACCTAAACTGCCTTCAAGACTTTCCTTCTTATAAGAAGGTCAAGACTACTGCCGTCATAGCACCTACCGAGCTTGTTGTTCCCGCTTCTGCTAAGGGAAGAGAAGTTATGATCATTGAAGACCTGACTGATGGGTTGGTTGTCCCATCATGAGTGTTTGAAATATGATCAAGTTCAAGGACTGCCTGTTAACCCGAACCCAAAGGAGAAACCGTAATATGAAGGTTCGGAGGGCTATTAAAGCCTAAACTCCTAAAGAGGTACTTGTTGATGAAGATCCTCACCAAAATGAATCAGGATTACCGAAGACTTATCCACTTCTGCAAGGAGGTAGATTCCACCCTTTAATGGATAGCAATGGGTACGAGAGTACCTAAAAGATCACTGTTCTGTTACTGTCACTTCATGGACATAGTATGGAGAGAAAGAAATCTACTCCTATCACCCGAGTCAATTCAATTTTCAAGAGGCTAGCTGCCAATGAAGGCTGTTCAGTTAGTGAACTACTTAAATGAGTGGGACATGCAGTATCCCCTTGTATGAAAAAAGAAATCTTAAAGGAGGTCAAATCTGCCAAACAATCTCAAAACTGAACTAAAAATATGCTTGCTTGCATTCCTGTCTAGCTCCGCTTAGGAAGCAGACTTGATACCGCTATTTTCATCACCGATTCTACGGTTACTAGGACCACAAGTCATCGACCAGTTAAGTCACATCTAGGTCCAAGAATTCTACCGATCACCCACTACAAGGATGTTCCTAAAGTTCCAAAGGAAAATATGAAGAGATTGCCCAGTACTGTATCTGGTCTGCACCATGGAGACCATACTTTTCTTTGACATATCGATGCTCCTACCGAGACACTCTGTCTCAAGACATCACTATCAAAGAAAAAGGTATGGAAGCCCAAGGTCATTTTACTGATACAGTTTAGTGAGCCCGCAAGGTAGGATCATAGAATGAAGCCAGGGTCTGAAATATCTGATATTGTCGCAGCAATTGCCAGTAAGATGGAGGAACAAGTGGGGGAGGTCCAGCAGGGTTCTCCAGATCTTAAAACAATCCAAGAATAAATAATCAAAGAAAAGGTCAAAAAGCTTATGGTCGAGATTTCCGAGTTGGCTCGAGAACATGGAGTTTCCATGGACGATGATGAAGATTTTGACTTTAACGATAACCTCGAGGAAGATTTCATGGTTTTCCATGTCATTGAAACCAGAGCCACTGCATTTGCATGCAAGGCTCAACCTCTCATCGAAGAGAACACCGTAGATGAGCTACATAAGGTTGTCCTCCTAAGGGATGAACAAATCAGCCAAATGGAGAAAAGAATGGAAAAGATGGCCACTGCCATGACCGCCATGGCCACAGTTCAAGGACAATCTCAAGTGCTACACTTAGCCTCTCCAGAGGTCAACCAACCAGAGATTATACATATCACAGATGAAAGATAAGAAGTTGCCTCAGAAAACATAGATGAGCAACAAAAGAAGGGTTCTCCATCGAGCGCCATGCCAGAGAAGGAATTTAAGCAAATGGTCGAGCAAGTTTGGGAGGCCTTAACCTAATCTAAGGGTTTTGCATTGGTTTTAAAGGGTAGAACTTACCTGAAAGAATTTGATGCCATAACCTACCCTAAGGGTTTTGTATCCCCAAACTTTAAGATATTTGATGGGATTGGAAATCCCAGACAACACATAGAGCATTTTTGAGTCAGTTGTGGCAACAGAAGAGGTAACAAAGCTTTACTCTTCCAACGGTTTGTCAGCGGCCTGTCAGGAATTGCTTTCGATTGGTATGCCAATTTTCCCAACATATCAGTTAAGACATTCATTGAATTTGAACAATTATTTGTGAAAATCTTTTCCAGAGCTCAACATCTTGTGTCTATTGGAGATCTCATGATGGAAAAGCAAAAGCCCAATAAGACTTTAGTGGATTACATATTTTGGTAGTGAAACCATAACATGAAATGTGAACCTCAGCTACAGGAACATCAGAAGATTGAGATTTTACTCAAATACATCCATGGGCCAGTAGCTTTCATGCTTAAAGGACTCACCATTAAACCCTTGAAGAAGCTACTCAGTAAAGCCAGCAATCTTCAAGAAGAATATAAACATATGGATTCTCACGAGAAATCCAAGGCAACCAGAAAATTTAAAAAGAAGTTCGGAATAGTGGCAACTGTTGATAAAGGAAAAGAACAAATAAAGATACATGCAGAAAATCCTCGTTAATTGTCATCACAGTACACTCAACAACCAACACAACAATATGGTCAGTCTAGCCAGCAATCGCCTCAAGGAGGATCATATCGGATATAGAATAAGAAAATGACCATTACGGAATGTAGGAAAGTGGTATATTCCTTCAAAGATGAAGTCGTACCCAATATGTTCAGAAGTCTGATGAAGAAGCCTGAGTTCAGACTACCACATCCAAAAAAACCCGAAGATGTCGACAAGAAAGATCAACCAAATTATTGCTCATATCATAGATTACAAAGGCACACTATAGAGGAATGTTTCATATTTAAATACTGGCTTGAGAGGAACCTTAAATAAGGGAATATAACGATCCCGAAAGAATATTTAAAAGAACCTTATAAAGGTTCCATGAATATGAATTCGACTGAGCCAATCTCTTTGATTGACATATATACTGGAAAATATGGATGGAGTATGACTTGGAACAAGCTCAAAAGAGTCTTAAAACAAATTCAAAATGCTTCAAAACAAGCCTCCATTCATATTCTTCAGTCTACCAAGCCCGAGATGAAGATTTCACTAGGAGATTCATCTTCGTCAAAGACAAAGAAGAAGAAGAACACCACTACAAAGATTGATTACATGGGGGATCTGAAAGGGGATGCCTCTACTATATTAGTTATCTCAGATTCGGGGAAGAAAATCCTCAAACTCTTGACTTTGTACGATTATCTTCTTACCCCTCCGAGGTCTTACGAATATAATGATTATAATTTCAGCTATGTTTTAACTGTTTTTATTGATGACTTAATTGATTAATGGCAATCTAACTTCGATCTTGATCCCCAAAACAATCCTCAAATTGTACTTGATTCTGATGAACTCGCTGATAAGATCAAAGAAGTCATCAACAATACTGCTTACGATAGCACCGGGAGTGAGGAACCAATCCTCGAGCGCCACGGTGCACCGCTTTCCATCAACTTTGATCTTTCTGACAAAGACATAACATCGAAAGATTCAACATTGATATCTCAAGAATAGGAAATTATAGAAGTAAACTTGAGGAGTGGGAAGGTATTACCCCTAAGAATAGCTCCAACAGATAATGGAAAGCAAATAATAACTCGAGAAGAGCTACCTCCACTTCCTCCAGTGGAAGAACCTCATAACCAAGAGAAAATGGGAGGTTATCATAAATTATATTATAATGTGCTACCTCATCTTAGCAAGTTGCCAGCCAGATTAAGCATCTATGACGCTCTGATCCTGTCAAAGGATATGAGATAATCTCTAGTCACAGCCTTGCTTGACCCAGAGATTTGTTTAGCTTAGTTGGCCAGCACATCCTCAGATGAAGTTTGCTCGTTGAAAGAATGGTCTGGGGTAACCTTTACAGATGAAGACTTGTTGCTTGGTACCACCAACCACAATCGTCCACTCTACATCTCTGTTAACATTAGTAGATTTGTGTTATCTATAGTTTTAATAGATCCTGAAGCATCCCTCAACTTGATGAGTCTACGAACATTTACCTATTTGGACATTGAAGCTCATGAACTTACGATCGATAAAATGATGCTAAGAGGATTCAACCAAAAGGGAGAGAGAGCCCTTGGATCCATTACATTGCTTATGAAGGTTGGAGAACTTGTAACAACCGCTAAAACTAATATTATAGATGCTGAGACCTCTTTCAATGCTTTACTGGGTCGACCGTAGATTTACGAATAAAACATGGTTCCATCGCTCTACACCAGTACATCAAGTACTACAAAGAGGGACAAGAGAATTGCATCAAGTGAGATTTACAACCTTTTTCAATTTATGAAGTTGGTATTCATGAAGATGCCACCTACTACGAGCCTCCAAGGAAATCTTTCTTCTCTCATGAAATTTTGATAAACAAAAGTGAAGACTCAGAACAATCACAAAGAGGAAGCCATTCAACTCCGCTTCAGCAATCTTCCACCACTCTTTTGCAACAAATTGGTGGGGGTCTTTAATTTTGCACACTCGAGGTCGAGGCCAGGGACGTGGAAGAATCAACTTAATCTTTGAATGGACTAGGCCAACCATCAACATTGGTGATGAAGACAGTTCTGAAGATGATATAATGATGACAAAATAGAAGAAATCTCAGTTCGAGATATCCTTAGAAGATGTGGAGAAAAGCGAATATGAGATGATGTATGATTGGATAAACCACTATGTGAACAACATGACCCTTACTTTGTTTCTCCCTCAAAAGGTAAAGAGTTTAGAGGTCAAGGAAGTCCGTAGCGTTGGTTCAAAGCTGATCAAGTTTTATCGTGCTTCTACCTCTACTAATCTTGTAAACCATGTAAATTTGGATGTTGATCCTAATGAATTAATGGAATTGCATTTTTGTTACTTTTTGCTTTGTGTACAAAAGTTAATTTAGCAGGGGCATTTGCCAAAACAAATGCCAAAAGATAAATTAAAACTTTTTGAAAAATTATGGGATGTTAAAAGTCAAACTCCTAACTCGAAAGAGGGTCTCAAATTTGGTACAGTCGGACCAGTCGATGATTCAGAAATTTACATGGTTGTTATTAGTGATTTAGAAGAGGATTGCCTTGATATGGAAGATGACTCTACTGATTAGCTAATAGAAGATGCTCTGCCAGAATTTGAGGAGGAAATTAAATCAACTGCTGATAAATTGACGGAAATTAACCTCAGGGACTGAAGAACAACCCCAACCTACATTTATAAGTTCTTTACTCAACGATGAAGAATCCTTAGATTTGATCTAATTGTTAACAAATTTTAAAGATTACTTCGCATAGAGTTTTGATGAAATGTGTGGACTGCTGGAAAAGGTTGCAGTTCATAAAATCGGGGTAAACAAAGAAATAACCCTAGTAAAAAAGCTCCCAGAAGAATGTGCCTCGAAATATAACAGCAAGTCATAGCTGCAGTGAAGAAGTTAATAGACACTAACTTTGTAAAAGAAGAGCAATACCCCACATGGTTAGCTAACATTGTGCCAGTTAAGAAGAAAAATGGACAAATACGTGTTTGTGTCAACTTCAGAGATTTAAATAAAGCATGTCCAAAAGAAGAATTCCCATTATCGATATCAGAAATGATGGTGGACATCGTTTGGACACATGAGATTTTCTATTTCATGGACGGATCGTCGGGATACGACCAAATCAAGATGGCTCCAGAGGATGCAGAGCTTATAAACTTCAGAACACCTATCAGGATTTTTTGCTACATAGTGATGCCATTTGGTTTGAAAAACGCTGGAGCGACATATTAACATGGAATAACAAATAGTTTTAAAGATCTCATTCACAACTAAGTGGAATGCTACGTGGATGATCTGGTCATTAAAAGCAAATAAAAGATAGACCGTTTGTAAGATTTGAGGATCGTGTTCAAACGAATATAACGATATGACCTTAAAATGAATCCCGTAAAGTGTGCCATTGGCATTTCCTCAGGGAAATTTCTAGAATTTATTGTCCGTCATCAGGGAATCAAGATCGACCCAGATAAGATAAACGCTATCTTGGAAATGCCTCCACCCAAAATCTTAAAGCAACTACTTTCCTTCCAAGGAAAGTTGGCATATCTAAGACGCTTTATTTCTAATATCTCAGGTAGGTGTCAGCCCTTCTTGGAATTAATTAAAAAGGACGCCAAATTCATTTGGGTAGAGAAATACCAGTGGGCCTTTGAGGTTGTTAAACAATATTTAATGAAAACTCCTGTTTTGGCACTCCTCATCCTAGGGAAACCTTTGATACTTTACGCCAAGGCCTTAAACCACTCTCTTGGAGCCCTCTTATCCCAAGTCAATGACAAGGCTAAAGAAAATGCACTCTACTACTTGAGTCGCATCCTAATACCGACAGAGATAAGGTATCCACCTATTGAAAAGCATTGTCTAGCTTTGATTTTTGCTGCCCAAAAGCTTAGACATTACATGCTTTCTCATAAGATTACCCTAATCTCAAAAGTTAATCCATTGAAATATTTAATGACTCGAACAACACTCTCTGGACATCTAGTAAGATGGTCCATGATTTTATTACAATTTTATATAACTTTTGTTCCCCTTTGTGCTATCAAGGGATAAATTTTAGCAGACTTTCTCGCTGCACACCCACTTCCAGCTGGGCCCCCTCTTAATGATGAACTACTAGATGAGCAACTATTATAGATGAAATTCTTTAGTGTGCAATGCTGGGTGATGCACGTTGAAGGAGCTTCTTTAGTAATAAAAGACAAAGGATCAGGAAAAGTTATACCACTCAAAGTAGGGATTGGTTTGATCTTTATCACGCCAGTACGTGTATGCTAAGGTTCTCATACCACTTGACAGAGTCATGCACCAAAAATGAAGCACAATATGAAGCACTAATTAGCGGGTTGGAGTTGGCAATCTCAATGGATTTAAAAGATATTGCCATCTATGGTGACTCTCATCTCGTCATCCAGCAAGTCATCGGACAATACAAGATTTTAAGGCTAAGACTGGCAGAATATCACTGATATGAAATGTTTCCTAGTGTAACTTTCTACCAGATTCCTAGGGGATATAATGCCCATGCTTAGGCTCTAGCAAAACTTGCTAAGGAGCTGGCATGTCCCTTGGTGGATTATGTTGATATTACAGTACAAGCAAGACAAGTTTTGTCTCAAGTAGACCTCGACAATCTACACAAGCTTAGAAAGGAAAAAGAAATGATGGTTGTGGTTATTGATAACAATGAAGATTGGCTCAAGCCATTAATAGAATATTTGCATACTAGAAAGCTGTCAGAGGACAAGTCAGTAGCACACCACATCACAAAGATGGGTTATGTCATATACTTTAATAAGTGATGCCCTCTATAGAAGATCATTCTACCAGATGTGGCTATGATGTTTAAGCAAAGTTGAAGCACAAAATATTGTCAAAGAAGTACACGTCGGATTGTGTGGTGCTCACCAGTCAGGGTTGAAGATGAAAATGAAGATTAAGAGACTCGGATATTATTGCCCGGTGATGATGTCTGATTGCATGGATGCAACTAAAAGATGTCTCCAGTGCCAAGTGAATGTGGTGGTCTTGCACCAACCTCTGAATGGGCTGCACCCAACCATTACCTCGTGGTCATTCGAGTGTTGAGGCACAAACATAATAGGTCCATAGACCCTCCGTCTACTACAGGACACAGCTTTATACTTGCCGCTACATATTACTTTTCTAAATGGGAAGAGCCAGTACCGTTATGAGAGTTTACGACACAGGGCATCCTTCAATTCTTCAAAAGCCAAATCGTCTATCGTTTTGGAGTACTGCAAAGAATAATTTCCAACAATGGGGCAGCCTTTAAAAGCACCAAAATCAATAATTTCGTCAAATGGCACGAGATAACCTGAAGATATTCTATAATTAACTATCTCAAACAAAATGGATTGGACGAAGCCTTCAATGAGACTTTGGTACAGATTTTGGAGAAAACACTGGACGAAAATAAAAGAGATTGGCACAACAACTTATTAGAAGCCTTGTGGGCCTATCGGACAATGTTCAGGACTCTCACTCAGTGCACACTATACAAGCTCATGTACGGGTTTGAGGCCATACTACCGTTAGATGTTCAGACTCTGTCTCTCAGAGTTGTTGTCGCCAACCAGCTTAAGACAGAAGAATGCGCAAAACTCAGACTCGAGGAATTAGAGAGTCTTGAAGGAAAATGACTAGAAGCACAACAACATCTGAAGCTTTACCAGGCAAAGATGATACAAACCCATGATAAATTGGTCCACCCAAAGATATTTAAAATTGGTGATCTCATTCTTATTCTCAAAAGACCTATTCTTACACACCGTAAGATAGGTGGAAATTTTGAGCCAATTTGGGAAGGACCATTTGTGGTAGAAAAAGTCTACTCGGGATGAGCCTACCAATTGATAGATTTTTGAGGTGAAAGACCCATGTTGCAATCAACAGACGATACTTGAAGACATACTATGCAACTTGACATTACTTGAACTGAAATAATGGAATTTTGACTATTCTAGGGATATTTATTTTGCCAAAACGTCTGTGACCGGGTCCAAAAATTTTGTAATAAAATTAACCTCAATATAATGAAACTTTTTGAAATTAAACATTTCAATTTACTCTTTTCTACCTTTAAACTTGATATTCTAAAAAATTTAACAAAATACTTACATGAATAAATAATTTTCTCATCAACATAAACTAAAATTTTTTTTAATAATTACTTTATTTTATTCTTGCTCACACTAAGTTTCAACTCACTTATATTTTTCCTATTGTCTGCAGAGAAATGTCAAGTCAGAGGCTGATCTTTGCTTTTAAAGATGGCTGGAGCCTCGCACTCAATGAGGAAAGCGCACCGTAGAGATGTACCATAGACTTTGACATGGATTTTAGTCAAATTGATATGGACTATACGGTTCCCCTGATGAACGTGGTTAGCCCTCAAGAAAATGAAGGGCTACCATCACTACTAAAGTTAAGCACCAGAGACAGTTCTTCCTTGAAAGGGAAAATTGCTATAGTACAGCAAGACCTGATGAAGGGAACCAGTGTCCTACCGTCTATGAAAGCTACGCCGACCGGAGGCCTAGTTACTGCCAATGATGAAAGAGTGTCAGATGCACCACTATGGAGAACTCAGCGCAGGAACACTAACCGTAGGAAGCATAAGGCTTTCTTACACAAAAAGAGAAGACGCCATAAAAAGATGGAAAAATTGCTCACCCCTATTCCTGAGGGGAATATATATGATCTAAGCATGAGAGAGACCTCTTCCAGTTTGCCTGCTACAAAAGATGCGTCCAGATTCGTTAAAGAGCTGGAGCTACCTCCAATTTCAGATGTTCTTTGTATGGGTAGCCCGACATACAATGCTGAGAAACCTGCACATACACCAACTATCGGGGCATTTGTGGAATGCCCGGTCTGCAACGTCCTCCACTTGAAGCGCTACAATACTTTTGAGGAGTACGTGTCCACCGATGATGGATTTTAGATTGCTGACTACACGATGGGGGAACTATATGTCCCGTTGGGTACAGAGCCATATATCCCGTTCGATGCAGAGTCATACATTCCGCTGGAGATAGAAGCAACACGAGCTTAGATTCCCGCCGACGTTGAAATGAGGGAACATCCTCGACAGCTGCTAATCATCAACATGGAAGAATACTAAAAAATGAGTACAGTAACTAAAAGGGATTTTGAATTATATGAAGAATTTCAAGGAAGGCTCATTAATATACTATAAGGCTTGGAACTATATACCAGGGTCTTCTCCGAAAGTGACAAGAGAAGTATTCTCGACTACATTTTTATCTAAGAGATAGGGGTCGAGCAGGCCTGCTAATGTAAAGAACCTATTCCAAGCCAAAAAAATGGATGTGTGGAAAGGGCAGGATCACCATAAAATGTAGCTGCTGTAACAACTTCACTAAAGACAGACATGAAAATCCTCCTAGGATTCTGAGACACGATCAGGTACATCTGTTACCCCTATGATAAAATGGATAATTAAGAGAATGGTCCGATGGAGCATACTCCCAGCTGACTGTATTCCCAACAGTTGTATTATCAACATATATGATGAAGGCAACTGCATACCCCCACACATTGACCATCTTGACTTTGTAAGACCTTTCTACATGGTCTATTTCATGAGCAAGAGCAAAAATCTGTTTGGAAAAGATATAGATGTCGTCAGCTATGGTGAATTCAAAGGATCTGTGGAGATTCTACTACTAGTTGGTTCAGTGCTGGTTCTTAAAGGAAATGGAGCAGACATTGCCAAACACTGCATTCCAGGTGTATGACACCATAGGGTGTCTGTGACTTTCCAAAGAATGGATGACAACAAAATGCCATACAGATTTCGGCTAGACCTGGAGTTGGAAGAGTTACTGCTTTACAAGCTATGAGAGGGTTGCACCTCTAAGCACATGCAAATGGAACTCTTGTCCTGAGGCATGGCTTAGTAGGTCGGCTCGATTAGGAGGTTGCCCCACTAGAGATAGACACTTAGAGGATTCCTTTTTACTGTATTTTGTCACAGTGGATATGATATATATATTAGACATGCTCAGCTAATGATATGTACTCAGCATGGGATATTTTTGGATGTACTTTGATGCAGTCAGCATAATTGTACTTTTTGAGGCTTTGGCCTGCACTCAACCTATAACACTTATTGCAGTTGATTAATGAAATCTCTTTCAGGATTTTGTCTTATTTTTCAGTTGCCCTTTAATGATGGATAAAAGCCACAGAGCCATATGTTGGTTTAGGACTACAATGAACAAAGAATAAAACAATAAAAGCCTTGATAGTAATAAAACTTAAATAAAACACTCTTTAAAAAAAATCAACCAATAAAAAATTTATCTTAAAA
Organism: Phalaenopsis aphrodite; assembly: GCA_003013225.1. Classification (NCBI taxonomy): domain Eukaryota; kingdom Viridiplantae; phylum Streptophyta; class Magnoliopsida; order Asparagales; family Orchidaceae; genus Phalaenopsis; species Phalaenopsis aphrodite. Next base: position 375,650 of record NEWO01000677.1, on the reverse strand, counting down.
TTTTTTTTTTCAAAAACATACTTTGATAATTAAATGTGATAAAAACAAAAAGAAAAGAAAATAATTTTGTCGAGTTGATTCTCTCGATTTCAAGATCTCTTGCTCTTTGCTCGTGTAACACGACTATCCTTGTCTGCACTAATTCTCCTCACATCTTTGCTTAATTTCACATTCTACACAAAACCTCACAAAATTTCACACATCTTCCTCACCAATGTCAATCTTTTTACATGACACACACTTATGTGTTCGACACCACAAACTTTATGCATTATACCCTTACTCTCAAAGCTAGTACCCAGACGCTAATATCCTTTCCACTACCTCCTAGGTTGGATATGGGCCACAGAGCTTTCATTCCCAATGTGACACAACCTTTTAAGATTGATGTAATGCCCCCGCCATGACATCCAATTCTCTACCTACATCTTCGAGATTGGTGCAATGCCCCCTCCACAGCTTCTGATTCTCTACTTACATCTTCGAGATTGGTGTAAGGCCCCC
>NEWO01000677.1:362768-375091 GCA_003013225.1 Phalaenopsis aphrodite | reverse complement strand
ACGGCTTCCAATTCTCTACCTACATCTTCGAGATTGGAGTAAGGCCCCCTCCATGGCTTCAAATTCTTCACCTACATCTTTGATATTGGTGTAAGACCCCCTCCACGGCGTTCAATTCTCTACTCACACCTTTCAAGATAGGAATAAGACCCCCACCATGGCATCCTACTCTTAATCTTCAAGGTCATCACCTAAATACTGATTCTCATCCTCTACAAAAACCTAAACTTTGATAACTCAACACCACTCTTCAATACACAATGAGAGTTCCTAATCCTCGATGTTGATCAGATATTCACTTTCTAATTCCCCCAGCGGAAGCAAATAATACACACAATTCTACACCTACTTCTAGGTCTATTGACTTAAGAGTCTGTATTGCTTTTCTAGATCTCATCGGTTAACGCTAATATGCGTGGTGTGCTTGCCAACACACCACACCTATTGAGAATCCATTTGTTGATCTCACTTTTAGTTGAGGTTTAGTTTTTCTTTTTTAGTAGCCCAGGGTCTAGCCATAGGACTTTCCTATTGACTATTCCTAAAAAACTAGAAAAGGAACCATCACCATTAGAAATTCTAAACTCCCCTTTGCTCAACTTGAGGCTCTACATATTGGTCCCAACCTCTAGCACTTAGTAGGTGGGGTCATTAATGGGGAGCTCAAAGAGAGTTCCCATAGGACTATTTGACCTTAGGGTTGGCCTTGGGTGCTGGTTTAGAGCTAAGGCACTCACTTTCACTCACTGTCACTCACAATCACTCACAATTATAAACCCAAAATTTCTTGACTTTGATCCATTGCTCTTTTCGAAGACTCGTGTAGATGGTCCTCTAAACCATTGGCCCTATGCTAGGGTTTAGCTAAGATCAGTACATAGAGGACCTAAATATGGATTCCATTGGTTCATAGCTCATATATGGTGGTTGGTACCCCAACCCGACCAAAATACCCAACTTAGCATTTTGCCCCTAAATCCCCCAGATGACCTAAGTACCCTTGAAACCCCAAATTCACCCAAAATACCCAATTTTTTTCAAAAATAATCTCAAACCTTTTCAAAATACCCAAGTTACCCAAAACTACCCAAAAATTCCAAATTTACCTAAATACCCCCGAAATGGCCAAAATTACAAAAATACCCTTGGCACCCCAAATGTTCCCAAAACCTCCAAAATCACTCTACATGTCTCCAAACCCAATTTTTACCCTTCAATTGAACCAAATTTGGCCAAGTTGACCATTTTGACCAAAACCACCAAATTTCCTTTAAGGGCCCAATTTCCCTAAATTTATCTCAAATGTTCATCAATTTGAGCCGAATTTTCTTCAATTTTAAGTCTAAACTTAAATTCACCTATCATATTACCAAAATAAATCAAATGCAAGCCTAATTGCCCCATGCTTTGAGCTCAATTTTGATCTAAGTCAAACCCTCAATTTTGGCCCTATGACTTAATCCCACCAAATTGACCCCATAGCCTACTTAATTTGCCCCAATTTGAATCATAAACTCTTCATAACAATCCTAAACACCAGATTTGACCTTAAATTGGCCTTTTTTAAGCCTCAATTTGATTTAATATTTGCCCCATATCCAAAATTTCCCAAATTCCCCCGAAATTGGCCATGCCTCCGAATTCCACCAAATTGATTGCCATAACCCCAAAATTGACACCCAATTTATGTGTAAAAATCTTCATGATGTTCCTATAGACCATTCTCAATAATCAATTTGGACTTAGCCCAAGCCTAGCCCAATCTAGACCCAAGTCTAGCCATACATACCAAAATTGACCAAAATTCCAAAATCCTTCAAATTGAACCCCAATTGAACTCAAAATCATTTCAATCCTTCACCAAAAACCTTCATTACAATCATCTACACAATGTTGATCAATTAATTGGGCTTAAATTCATGGACAGCCTAACCCAAATCCAAAGTTTGGTCATTTGGACCCACATTGGACCCATACACCAAAATTAGCCTAGCCACCGTAAAACCACCAAATATATGACTCCACAGCCACTGAACACACTCCATGGACCAGGCTAAACCCCATTAGACTAGCCATGGTGAGATATGGAACATTTGATCCTTAAATTAATGGATTCATGCCCATTTATGGGCCTTAACCAAAAATCTCCCCCATCATCACTTGTCATTGAGGGTTAAACATAATTAACCCTCCCACTGGCTCATGTGACCTCCTAGCCACCTCCCTGGCACTGCTGGCTAGCCTAGTCACCGGAGCACCTCAAAACTGAGGACCACCATCCCTAAATCAAACCAAATCTCGACCCTAGGGGCCAGCTCACCCTAATTAATTCTTAGAGTTTCTTAGCCAACCACCTCAGCACGCTTTGCACCTAAAGCCAGGCCCTGAGCTCCCCTCTTCGACCATGGCTATAAAATGGTGTCTTCATGGCCCAAAATAGTGTGTTAAGATTTTCTCAAGGAGAGCCTACCCAATTGCTCCCATAGCCTCTTTGAGATCTCCTCAGTCCAAACCAACCACCTCCTTGCACTAATTCTCATTGTCGGAGCTTAATTTTGAGCTCGATTCCGGCCAAAAAAAGGACAAGTTTGGCCACACCTCTATAGTGCACCAAATCTCAATTAAACTTGCCCACACCTTCACCACATTGAAAGAAGACCAAGCCCCATCAAGGCCCCCTCACAGAGAGCCTCTACCCTAGACTTTCATAAACACCTAAATTTAGTCTTGATCAAATTTGGGTCTAGGCATTTCACCACGGCAAGAGGCTTCCTCCCTAGCATCCTTGGACATCCATGAACATGTCGAGCACCTCTACTTGAAGCTTTACTTCTCAAAGTAAAGGTATTGAATCCTCCCTCTTCCCAAGCCTATTTTGACTCTCCATTGGATTAAGATTAATTTAATGGCATGTTTACGACATTGATATATTCATCTCACTTAGACGAGTCTATAGGATCAAACACGAACGAGTTTGGTTGAGAAATGAGTGAGATCTTAAGGTTTTAGGGATAACGGTCATGGGTTCACACCAGCTGGGGATGAAGAAGCGAAGCCGTTGGATGGTGCATGTATCAGATGGATGGCTAGGATCGCGTTGGACGGGAGCTTCATACATAAAGTGCGGGCCGAGTCAGTCGCTACATGGATGGCGGCATCCAACCAGAGCATGCCACACAAATTTTCGGAGCCATCACATGATGTCATGGCATCGTGTGTTTATGTAGGAAAATAGAGACTTATTTAATTCAAAAAATGTCACCTACCTTCAAAAATTCATATCTCAGTGTAGAAAAATCATAAAAATAAAATAAAACTGTTCTATTGCTCAGTGAACAAAGGGGAACAATGTAGAAATGGTTTGAAGTTTATTTGATTCATATTTTATTTTTAACCAATTAAATAATGTTCTAAGTATTTTGATTCTCCATGAATTCAAGTATTTCACCATGGCTTGATATTTTTGAATGTTGTTACCTCTGTCATGGGGGATATTCCCTCATTTTTCCAAAGTTAAAAGGAGACCCCTAGACAAAGATCTATATTTTTCAAGTTTATGCATTTGATTTAGAAAGTTAATTATAATAATTAGCATGTTGCTTAGAAAAGTCCAAGAAAATTTTGGTAGGTTCATTTTGATCAGAGAACCCTAAGAAAAATTTGTTATGAGCTAAGTCATTAAGAACACACCTAATTTTTATAAAACCCTAAAATACAAAGAAAATTAATTTAGGAAAAATAAACATCTAAATGACTTGTTTTTAAATCTCCACTATAATTTAATGTTCAGAGGACTCCTCATAAAAATTTCAAAACATTTGGAGTGATAACCTAATTTAATTTTCTAAGTTAAATGACACTTTTAAAACTTAAAATAATCATAATAATTAAAATACAACTCAAAATTTTATGAAATTTATTTTGGGGAGCTCTCTATGATTAGAGGAATTTTCTAAAAATAAATTTGTAATTGAAGTAAAAATTTCATTTCTAAGCATATTTTAAATATTTGAATAATAAATAATAAAAATCATAAAATTAATAAAATTCATGAAAATTTTTTAAATTGTTTCCTAAGCACTTAGGAGCAACTGGAATATTTTTCCTAATTTCTAAGTGAAGGTATTGAATTTTAAAGCTTAAAATAATTTTTAAAGGCTATAAAAGGATTTTCCTTAATTTCTCACTAAAATAATTCTAATAATTCAAAGAAAAATCTTAAAAATATGAAATTTTTTTCTCTAGGTTCTTGGACCTTGGAGAGATTAAATAAAAATGTAAAACTTAATATTACACATTTAAAATATTTTATAATTAATTAATACTCTAGAGCTTAAAATAATTCTCATAATTCAAATAAAACTCAAAAAATCATGAAATTTGGTCTAAGTGATTCTCTGGTGTAAGTCTAGCTCCAATAAAAATTTCAAGTGATTAGGTTTTGCGTTGAACAAGTTATCTTTGAAAAATCGTATTTTTACATGTAAATGATTTTATAAATTAAATTAAATTTTGAGAAAATAAATCACATTTTCTCCTCTGGTGTCTTAATTTACCCATGAGTGGTGTAGGATAAAAATTCCAAAGTCATTTAAATTAAATTTGATGAATTATGAAGTGATAGAGCCTTAGGGACAAAGGTATAATTTTGGAAATTTGATCTTAATTAACATTTAGGCTTAATTCAAGAAATGGAAATGGACAATCTTTGATCTTAATTAACATATTCAGATGATTGAAACATAAGGAATTAATTGGTAGAAACCAATTTCACTTTTCTTAATAAAAGGATAAATTTGCAATTTCCTAAATCATTAAAATTTGAAGGTCTACTAAATTAAATAATCCTAGACTTAGGGGTATAATTTTGGATGTAAATAGCTCACTAATTTAATACCCCTATTTGGTGTTCAAATGACATTCAAATGTTTTGATGATGAATTACTATCACTTAAAATTCAATTTCTTTCAAAAATTACTAATTTGTCCACCAAGGTCTTAAGGACAGATTTAGGCTAAATCAAATTTGGGTAAATGAGGAACAGAAAAGTGAATGTAACTAGAAATTGAATACCTTTAAAAAAACACTACAGACCCAAGTTAGAGCTAAAATTGGCGAAGTATCTTAATAACATCAACTTGCCCCTTTTAACTGTTTTCACCCACATAATTCTCAGATTAAATGACAAATGGTAATCACCCTACTCTTAGGGATAATTGAAACTTCGATGATCATTGAACACTAGAGGTATTTATAGGATGAATTACTAAGCAACATCGAAAGTTTAAATGAACTCGAGACTTTTCACCAGGCGGTGAGAGGGAAGTATGGACTTGGTTCTTCCTCTTAACCTCATGGATAACTCAGAGGTCTACTAAACTTAGTATGTTTCACTTAATGAAATCATCCTCAAATGAATTAATAGGAGCTCACCAAGATATGATTTAGAATTTGGTAGATCACCGGAACCTTTTCTTCCCACTCTACATAAAATGCTTTTAATATGTAAATGCTCTCACATGCATTTTAAGTTTTAGTTGAAAATGACGGTAAGACCAACTAGGTACATTTTTACTGTGAATTACTTACCTGAATTTTTTTAGTTTTCTGTTCTTTACTTTTTAGTACGTTGTTATACTTACTTACCTGCATGTATTAACAAAAAACACAAACCTGTATGTTAAACAACGATGTCACCCTGCATGAAAACCAAAACTGCTAGGATAGTCGTCAACCAAAACTAAAATCAACCAACATAAAATTCACCCCCACAACATTCAAAATATAAAACAACTCAAAATTTAATCACAAACATCACAAAATAACAATTGTAACCAAATTAAGACGTCTCTATCGGATGATCGGGAATCCCTTAGAGGAGATAACCTACGGTTGTTAACGAGGCTTCCCACGGTCTAAACGAAAGTATGGAACTCATTAAGTTGAGTTTAGTAAATTTATTTGGACTAAATGAATCTACAATAAAATAGTAGTACCAGCACGAGGGAACCGTAGGATCCTAATCGATGTCGCTCTGATCAACTTTAATATGCCCTAACTCGTCTTAGGATTCTGAGGTTTCCATTCTTCATGACCTAAATCCTCGTATCTTCCAGGCTATTTGTGTGATCTTTTCACACAAATATAAGCCCTAAATAAATAAAATTAGAAAGATGAAACATTTAAATAATTTGTTCTCAAAACTGAAGCCAAACAATAGGATAGACTGGGAAGTCACTGAGTTTCTCCTTCGGATTTATGACATCCTCTAGTTATTCCTCCTTTGGATTCTACAATAAAATATTTCAAATTTGCGTCATTCCCATTTCACGCCACTTTGTCTGATTCCGTTGAAAAGTCCTATCATTTTGAACTTCTTGAAGCTAATATTCCCTGATTTTTATCAAGAGTTTTCTTAAGTGACTTTGGTCATTTAAGATGTAATTAACTATAGGGGCTTGCCCTTATAGGAAGCTTTTCTGAAACCAACTTAAAATAAACCCTATTTAATTCTTCATATTAAATAGGGGAAATTATCAGCAAATAAAACAGTTTCGCAGACCAAACATATATCATATATTTCTTAGTTTATTTGATCGAGCCTCATCCTCAAGTATTGTATTTATCATTCGGTATAAGGTTTGAGCTATAGTGCTCTTTCATTTAAACTGTAAAAAGTATGTTGTCAGTTTAATTTCATATTTTTCTAAAACTTTTATATATATATATATATATATATTAAAATGTCCTTGCAAAGTGGGTGACGGGATTTTGATTCTGGTGACCGACATTTCCAACGGGCAACTCCTCCAATAATGCCGACGGGAGACACTCTCCTAACAGGTCTGACTCACTATCCATGTGAATATGCAAATGCAAATGTATAATCAAAATGTATAAGGAACAAGTGTACCATGGGGCAGGGACTCAAACAGAGGTGAGCGTACCGTAGTGACAGCAGCCCTAGGAGGTATGTCGAAGTGTCAGACCCAATGAGATGGGCATGCCATGGTGGTAGCATCATGAAGGGGATAATATGTCGTGGTGGAAGTGGCCCCAAGAGGTGTGTTAATAGGGCAGTGACATGTGAGAAGTAGGCGTGTCGTGGCGGTAGAAGCCCGAAGAGAATATGCAATTCAAACATATGACCATAATCGTACAAATATACAGATGCAAAATGAGATGCAATAATGCAATCATATATATGAATTACAATATGCAAAAATGCAAAAACACATGCAAGACAGTATGGTGGTGCAAGTAGTTGGTCAACCAGATCAAGGTATCTGGTCGAGCCAGAGTGTCATGCCAACCGACTTAATAGAGCTGACTAAAGTGAAGTGAAATGCTCGTTGGGCCTCTGCCGCTGGTCGGAGCAAAGTAAAGTGTTCATTGGGCTAGGTCAGCATGACGAAGCTAAGTGAGATGCTTGCCGGGTCGAGGCGGCCGATCAGAGTGAAGTGAAAAGCTTGTCGGGCCAGGGCGGTCGGTCAGAGTGAATTAAAATGCTCGCCGGGCTGGGGTGGTCAGATGGAGTGAAGTGAAATGCTCATCGGGCTGGGGCGACCGGTTGAGGTGAAGTGAAAGCTCGTTGGGTCGGTGCGACCGGTTGGAATAAAGTAAAATGCTCGTCGGGTCGGGGCAGTCGCACGAAGAGAAGTGAAACGCTCGTTGGGCTGGGGCGGTAAGTCGAGGCGAAGTGAAAAGCCCGTCTGGTCGGGACAGCCGGTCAGAGAGAAGTGAAATGCTCTTCAAGTCGGGGCAGCCGGTCAGAGAGAAGTGAAATGCTCTTCAAGTCGGGGCAGCCGGTCGAGGCGAAGTGAAAATCTGACCGAGCTAGGGTAGCTGGGCAGAGTGAAGTGAAAAGCTTGTTGGGTCGGGGCAGCCGATCAGAGCGAAGTGAAATGCTTGCCGGGTCGAGTTGGCCGGTTGGAGTTAAGTGAAAAGCTCATCGAGTCAATGCGGCTGGTCAGAGCAAAGTGAAATGCTCGCTGGGCCAAGGCGATCGACCGTAGCAAAGTGAAAAGCCCGTCAGGTCGAAGCAACCGGCTGGAGTGAAGGTAAATACTCGTTGGGTTGGGGCGACCGGTCGAAACGAAGTGAAATGCTACGTGAAATGCAAAATACAACATGCAAACATCCACATGTAATAGGGATCCATCCCTATGCTAATGACCTCACCGGGAAAGCTAGGGTCAACATATAGAAAAATGGTGATTGTCGCCTTTGCTTTGGCAAAGCAGGTGGGGAACTTCTCCCTGGATCTCCAAGGGGGAAGTTCTTTGCCTTGTCGTGAAATGGACTAACGACAATGCTTTTCCAGATTTCACGACACCTCTGAGCTTTAAAAAATGAGCTAATGACTCATATTTTCTAATTTTGGAAAGGTCTATTATTCAATCTTTCTAACAAGACCAGAGCAAACAAAGCAAAGAGGAGCAAAAGGGGCTCCAGCCCTTAGGATTTTTTGTGTTAAGGCTAACAAATCAAATAGGATTCGCTCGACTATCATAAGGGACTTGGTTGCGTAAGTAAAATTCTATCCTGATGGCCACCTCTAGGAAAACAAGCGATCAATCACGCAGATGCGTTGTCGCACCGACACTTGCCGATGCATGCACTTCGTGCGAGTGATCGAACCCGCATGTCTAATGTCACTACAACCTAGAGCTAGCTAGGAAGTAAAGTACTAAGGGGAAGAGGAGTTATACCGTCCCGCGATTTGCACAAAGCCCAATGAAGTCGAGGAACTCCTTTGTACGCAGTTCAAGACACTTGTACCCCTATGAACGATGGCAAGGTTTGCTGTCCAGAAATGTCAGGATGCTCCGGTGAGGCGTTTGGAAACCAAAAAAGTGAGGCCACGAGGTGGTGGAACACTGGTAACACGCAACTGGAATGAGAAAAGCAAGGAAGAGCGCATGAAATCTAAAGATGTGCGCTGGAATGAGAATGCTTTGTCACGTGATCGACGCCGGCAAGGAGGTGGGCAGGTGAGGTGTGGCTGACAAGGAGGAGGAACCAAAAGGGGACCGATCAGAAGAAAAAAAATCCAAAATGGACGGCGGCCAGCTACAAACGGAAAAGCTCCACTGCGAAGGAGAACCCCAACAAGGTCAATTGTTCTAACGACCAAGAAACACCCCGCTGAGGTAGTCGACGGGAGGGGAGGGCTTCAGCACGCGGCTAGCCAAGGAGGAGGAGCTCTGACGCATCTAGCTACCAAGATCTGTCGTGGGGAAGGCTGTCAGGCAGAGGTGGATGTCGGCGGCTTTGTTCACCGGCGAGGGAGGTCAGCGACGGCGAGTTCGGGGCGACGAGGTTGAGTCTCGCAAACTTTCTGGCGGGTGCGTGCATTAAGGTTCTTGAAATAGAGAAGAGATGCATGGCTTTTTATATTATAACGATAATAATATATATTTTAGATTATATTATATTATAATAAAAATATTTATATTATTATAATTATCGTTCACGTATTCTTCTCCCGTATACATCCTCGCGGTAGAGTGCATGGCCTTTTTTACTAAAGCTGATGTTCCCAACGCATCCGAGCAGTCCTTTTCGCCATTCGGGGTCGTCCGGACCTTTTTTTTTACTATTGGGCCAAAATTGATAGTTTTCATATTTTTAATTTTTTCGCAAAATTGTGGCGTAAAGAACATCCTACTTAGATATAATTGACATTTCAAACACGCTTGCATAGTTCATTTTGTCATTCAGGGTCGTTTGAGACCGCTCGGACTATCTTTTAAGTGATCGGGCTGAAAAAATAATAATTCACACATTTTAGGTTTGCTCGCAAAGTCGTAGAAAACTGAACGTACTTTCTAAGTAGAATAGATGTTGCAGAAGTGATCGTGCAATCTATTTCGTCATCTGGGCTCATCTGAATGGGCTCACTAGAGATCGGGCCAATTCAAGTCAATTTCGCGTGCGGCGTGAAAAAAAATATTTTTTGCCCGATCGGTGTCGTACGACCAGCCTTCGCCTAAGCGAAAGCCAAAGTCTGGCAAAATGACCCTGGAAACGTACCCCTCAACAAGCGCTGAAAGGTCTTAGGTGGGTTTTTAAACTACAGGATGGCTACGGACAGGTCGTAAGCTATCCCGAGTCATGCAGCTGGACACCCTACATTCGTGACATCAAAAATTTATGCGAATAGTTCATTTTTGTGTTTTTGATGGCTAGTCCATTGTCTGATATGACCCTTCGGGTAACTCTGAATCTATAAATAATGTGTGTTTTAAAGAAATAGAGGACCTATTTTTCTTTGACTTCTCTGAGTTTTACAACTTATGCCCATTTGAAAAAGTAATCTATAGCAGCTAGAAAGAATCTATGTCCTTTAGATGATGGAGGGTCCATAGGGCCAACTATGTCTGTGCCTCAACATTTAAATGACCAAGATTCAATCGTTGGATGTAATACATTTGGCTACTGATGCAATACCACACAATGTATCTAACATTGATGACATTTTTTTGCAGTTTCAAGACAGTCAGTCATCATTGTATGCCAATAATATCCCACTTTTTATCTTCATTTTCATTTTTATCTAGATTGGTGTGCACCACACAGACCTGTGTGAAATTCTTTAATAATTATTCAAGTGTCAGACTGGAGTAGACATCTTAACCACATCTGATCGAAAGATCAATGGTAAAGAACATCCTTTACTAGAATGTAAGACAATGCTCTTTGTTTAATTTGAGATGTAATGGAACTGTTTCAGGTAATTTTCTGGTTTGCAAATATTGAATAATTGGTTGTCGCTAATCATCCTCTTCTTTGTTAATTACTGTCGCTATTGTCTCTTCAATAATTTTATTGAAATTATCATTTTTCAACTTTAGAGAGAACTCTCCATCCTCTTATAGAAATTGGCACGTCATCCTCTTCTGGATAAGCAAACTCTTTTGCAAGCTTAGCTAAAGCGTCTCCTAGAGAGTTGTCTTATCTCGGAATTACGAAAAATGTTACAATTAGAATTTGTTGAAGAAATTTCATAGTGTAACAAAAATACTGTTCAAGTCATGATTTCAAAGTTCTGTATTTTTCTGTGATTTGATTAATAATAAATTGAGAGTCTCCATAGATGCTTACATCTTTTATTTTCAAGTGTATCATTAGTTCTAAACCAGTTATGAGTGCTTCATACTCAGCTTCATTAGTTGTGCATGGCTCGGTCAGATGATAGGAATACGACATTATTGGTTTGTTCGGAGTGATGAAAATTAATCATACTTCTTCTTTGCCACGTATAATTGTTTGCATGTCTTTGTCTTTTTGAGCAGATGAAGCTCTGTCAAAATATAATTTCCATCTTTGAATTTTTTATTTCTAATACTTGCTCAATGAGCAAATCATCATTAAAAGGAGATTTAACCGGTATAGAGTGAGCTGCGGATAATTCTTTTAAAATTTATCCTTTTATAGCATGCAGCAGTACAAATGTTATGTTGAACTGGAGCAGTATCATTACCCATCTTGCTAATCTTCTAGAAAGTATTGGTCGAGTCATCAAATGTTGCAAGGGGTTAACTCTTGAGATAAGAGTTACCTTATGAGATAGCATATAATATCTTAACTTTTGAACTACAAAGATCAAACTTAAACAATGTTTCTCAATTGCAAAATATTTTATTTCAGTTGGGACCAAACAATGGCTTAAGTAGTATAATCCATTTTATTTACCCTCATCATTAACTTGAGCTAGTAATGCTCCGAAAGAATTGTCTAATGCCACAGTATAGAGGATTAGAGGTCCCTAACACAGGGGCTACTAGAACAGGAGATGTTGTCAAATATTATTTGATATTTTCAAAGGCATGTTGTTATTTCTCATCCCACACAAATTTGGTATCTTTTCTTGTCAAGGTGGTGAGAGGTTGACACTTATCTGATAGATTGGAAGTGAAACATTGAATGTACGTTAGTTTTCTTTGGAATGATCGTAGTTGGGTTAAATTTTTCAAAGGAGGCATGTTGAAAATGGCTTCAAATTTGAGGGGGTCAATTTCGATCTGAGGTGACACCAAAGGCACACTTTAAAGGATTAATTTTAAGTATAAATTTTCATAATCGTTCAAAGACGATTCTCAAATCATACGCATGATCATCTTTTTGTTTACTATTGATAACCATGTTATCCACATAACATTTGACTTGATTGTAGATAAGTTTGTCAAAAATTCATGTCATAGCCCTTTAATAAGTACCACCCGCACTATTTAATCCAAACGACATTACTCGCAGTATATTTTGATGGATGTTTTAAAAGCTATATTTGGTTCATTTTCTAGAGACATTTTGATATGAT
>NEWO01000677.1:282103-294973 GCA_003013225.1 Phalaenopsis aphrodite | reverse complement strand
TAGTTACTGTTTAAACTTTTCATTTTAGTTTTGCTAAAAGTTAAATAATTTAGTTTTATTAGCATCTTACACATTCGAAATTAGTGACAGTAATTTCGTTTGATTTCTGTGAATTTTCTAATTAATTTATCATTTCATATTTAAACGTTCCTCGTGAAATCGATATTCGGGACTTAAATAGAAAGTCATTTATTACTTGATAACGATACATATACTTGCCTAGAATCTCGACATTAATTGCTTAAATTTCTTATTCATAAAATATTGTATCATGCTTTTTGTACCGTTGCATGGCGGAATCAACTATATAACTTTTACACAACTATCAATTTACAATCTCTTTACAAAGGGGAAAAACTTATTATATTCTTACTACTTTACACATTTTTAATTTTGAAACATTGCATTTATTTTTATTAGCTACTTTAGTAACTCTTTTACAAACTGATTGATATTATTCTCCTGCAAATTTAGTTTACAGTTTAAGTAGAAATATTTTTAATTTAGCATAGTAGATTTCTTATTTTCTTGTAGGTTCGATAATGAGGTTTTTAAAGAAAACTCTATTTTACTTAAAAGGATACATATATTTATGTAGTGCCCATAGTGTGTAAACCATTAATCAATTTATTTATACATTTATTTTACACACTAGTCGTTTAATATAAATTGGGTCAATATTTTGACCAGCTTTTCGGACTTAAATAAATACGTAATTGCGACTCGGTTCACAACCATAAGATTTACTGTAGTTTTCTCATTCACAACGTTGAAAGCAGCAGATGAGGAAAGTTGGTCAATTCAAACTTAGAATTGTTCGATCAATCACTTCCCATTCTTTCAGAGTCATCGATTCAGACTTCAATGTGATGCCTTCCAGTGGCAAATATAATTTCTTTTTATTTGGTAAATCTACAATTTGCATTTTCCAGAACGCAAAGTTCGTACCATTGAACTTCTCAACCCTGTACCTTGCTTTGCCGGTTATTGCTCCCACTCAAATCATTGCACTTTAGAGAACCGATCTCTGATACCACTTGTTATGAGGTTAATATAAACGCCAAAAATTGATTTGATAAATTCAGAACTAAATACTTGAATTGAAGCGCACAAACAAGTAATACTAGAAAAATATTCGAAGCACATCAAAGATTTAGCATAGAAACACCTGAGACAAAATATCACAAAGCCACACTACACTAAGAAATGAGGAGAAATTGTACATATTACAAACTCATGCTTCTCTATTCTCCTAGAACCCACGAACGTTCTTCTCATTTCTCATTCACAAAAATGAACTCACAAAAATTCAACAACTCGCAGCACCGTTTCGCATTAGTCACATGCACCTCTCACAGTGAAGAAACACGAAACTTAAAGTCTCGAACTGCAGAAATCAGTTATAGGTGCCTAAGAACCACCGCTTGGCCTCGTCTTTGGGAGCTCTATTCCACAATGCTGGAAATGAGTCTTCTGGTTGTTTAAGTGCCACTATTGGAAGTGTGTTTCCGCCTCAGAAGCTTTGGTTGGGCGCCTAGGCGCCCCACTGGCACTAGGGTGCTTGCTTTGGCGTTTGGGCTGCCTGTTGCTAGGAGCATGGGCGCCCCTAGGTGTTGGGTTTCTCCTTGCACTGTTCCTAGGCGCTTCTCCTTGCTAATTAGGCTCCACACATAACAAACTCGAAAGCTGTATGTATTTGAATGATTAATTGTCTCAGCTTTTTTTGATGTTGCTTTTATTGTTACTACAAACTATTGATTTTGATCATATTGACTTTTACATATTTAAAAGCCAAAAGCCCAATTCAACAGGACCTTCCTCTTTAGCACATGTAAAACCCACAATAAGGTCTAATCGAGGTGAAGGCTTAGTCAATCAGAAGCTAGTGTCATGTTAATTAGTCTACGGCATACTTGGATCCTAAGAGTCCTGGCTAAGTTGACGTGAGATGAAAAAAAAATTCCTTGGTGGATAAAAGAACGAGAAGATATTCAAGGATTCCCTAGATCATTCTTATCTAGCAATACTCCATTCGATTTAATTTTCCAGTAGTAACAAAATTTTGTTTTTTGATCTGTAGAGATCTTTCCCTTTCATGAGGACCTTCCGTGCTTGGCTTGTTGTTCTTGGCTTTTTCAACATGCAGTACTCAGTTTAGGACATGAGATCCAAATCCTTTTTTTGTGACAACAAAACTTTTCTGATAAGCAAAAATTAAGACTATTAGAGAAAGATAAGAGGAAAAAAAAAAAAAACTAAACTGAGAAACTCTAAGCATATTATTAAATTTTGTTTTATTTACGCATATTAAACTTCCCAGCTCATCCTCTTACCCCCTATGTTAGACGTTAGGTTGAGATTTTGTGTTACATGAAAAGCTAAAATCAAGAGTAATATAAGTAAATTTACTTACGAAGTGTTGATAAAATGTTGGGCTAAGTTAACTTGTTGAAAAGTTCTATCGAATGGATTTGGAGAGCGCTTAAATTTCCAAGTTTCATGGGTGTAAATGTCCTTTCTATTATTGATTTCCGAATTATCAAAGGGGACCATGTTTAGGAGGTTTAGCAAGAAGTGTATGGAAGCTGACCTCAAGATTTAGCCAATTCATTTAGTGCTGGCAACTTGCTGAACCTATATCAAATCTACAGTATGACTTGATTAACTTGACTGGTTGACTATCGGCGTACAATTCCCATGAGATTAATCAAATTGATAGTGAATCTCACCCTCCAAATTTAGAATAAATTTATTTTTTCTCTCTCAACTATGTATGTCTCTCTCTCTCTCTGTTTGTGTGTCTAACTGCTCTTGATCCTTGATGAAATGGTTGCTTGTGGAAATAAAAATATCTTGAAAGAGAGGATTATTTGCTCTCCTACCATGTTATATGTGAATGTGATATTGTAAGGTTTTGATCTTTCTTCTAGAGTCAAAGAGTTCCATTGATGCTAATTATATAAATCAAATGATGGATCTGATAAATGGAATAGTTTTAAAGCTCTTAAGGTTATGTTTAAATGAAGCAGTTTGGTGTGTTTCCTTCCCGCAAAACTTACTATTCCCATTTGACGTTTTTTTTTCTTTTTTTTTGGATACTTCAAAGGAATTTTTATGCAAACCTAAATCTTTAATGAGTTTAATATTAGCTGAAATACTTTAATTAAAACTAAATATATTACTTTCATTAAGAAATATCTATGAGTGAAATTCATTTTCTAATTACATGAATCATTTAGGCAAAGAGTAGGCCGGGTCTTTGGTAGTACCTTTTTTAATAGAATTTGGGTTGGATTTAATGTAAATCCAGCCAAACTCGAAAATGGAGAGAAATTTGACACTTCCCTAAATTAATTTTCTTCTCCACTGTAACCTAAATCCCAAATTTTCTAATTCCGATAGATAGGTGGATTTGCCGGATTTGAGAAAAGCATTGTTGCTTTTCTTGTCGCACATGAGGAAGAGACATGTCGCCAAACATTACAGACAGATTTAACTTCAGTCATACCAAACATTTTTCTGGATTTAACACATCTAGATTTGATAAATCCGGATTTATTGGACTCGCTAAATTTTATTTAACTTGAATCTTTGGTGCAGCCAAATTAGTATAATATTTTTGATTGATATCAACAACCATCACATTGGGACAGTTGCTATTGTTGTTGAGGAATATCGACAAAACTTTAATTTGAAGGACCTGGCATGAAAAAATACGAGCATCAATAATTAATCTTTTCCATATTTTGGCCAAAATATTAAAACATTTTAAAGTTGATTATTCAATTGATGTCTCTTTTCATGATGCAGGCTCCACTCGAACAAAAAAAAATTAACAATTGGATTGAAGAAAAGACCAATGGGATCATAAAAAATCTCATCCCTGATGGAGCAGTAAAAAGCACAACCAGGTTAATCCTTTCCAACGCCCTCTACTTCAAAGGAAAGTGGCAAAACAAATTCGATAGCTCCATCACCGGAAATAACCACTTTTATCTCTTAGATGGCAGCACCATTCAAGTACCCTTCATGAGCAGCAGAGAGGATCAATTCATCTCATCTTATGATGGATTCCAAGTCCTCAAACTTCCTTATCAGCAACAAGGAGAGAACCAAATAAAACGTAGCTTTTCCCTGCTGCTCTTTCTACCAGACAAGAAGAACGGGCTTCATGATCTTATCAGCCGAGCTGTTTCAGATCCAAATTTCATAGACGAGCACGTTCCTTACCTGAGAGTTAAAGTTAATCACTTCATGGTTCCGAAGTTTAAGATCTTATTCAGATGTGAAACAACTGACGTACTGTCAAATCTCGGCCTAAGAAGCCTTTTCAGTTGGCCAGATGCCGATTTGAGTGGAATGTGTTTGGAATCAGCAGAACTGTGTGTGTCGAGTGTACTCCATAAAGCTGCGATTGAGGTTGATGAAGAAGGCACGGTGGCAGCTGCTGCGACAGTGGTGACATTTTCATCAAAGTGTTACACTCTGCCAGCCAAATTCGTGGCTGATCATCCTTTCATGTTTATTCTTCGTGAAGATGTAACAGGTTCTATTTTGTTCTTTGGTCACGTTGTCAATCCATCAGTTTTGGGGTAATTAATGCACCTGTATTCCTGATGCATGACCGAAGACAGCCAGTCTCAATTTGATTTGGTGATTCGCTTAATACTAATGACCGTTTGTCGTTTATAAGCTTATCTTAACGTTTGATAGTTGGGTTGCTAAATTCTGAGTGTTGACAATCAACTGAGATGTTTTATTTAGGATTCATGCTTTTATGGAAGATTTACATTCCTACCACGCAAATCTTATGTATTTACATATCTGATAACTAAACTTCAATTTTCAACCGTCAATAATTTTATTAAATTATTGGACAGCTAACTTCCACTGAGTTATTAAACTCTGGAACTGTGAAGCAATCGAGTTCCAAATTTTCCTATGACAAATATGTTTCTTACTGTAGGTTAAATTAGCTACGTCTCATCTGTTACGATAATATTATTAGATGTAGATAAAATACGTAAATCTTCATGCTGGAGAACATATGATAGATGGTAGATGGACCTGTGTCCCAAACCAGCTATCAATAATTTTGTTTTGGCCAACTTTAATCATTTCCTTTTCTGTGACTTAGGTGATCTGGTCTGACCAGAATGTTGTAAAAAAAAACCCTCGTTTTCATAAATTCTTTTCCTAGTATTATTCGCTTTATAATTTAATTAGGGATATAAAAAAAAGATGTTTAATAAATTCATAAATATTTATAAATTGTATTTATTATTTTCTTTTTTTATTGCATATGTTCATGTTTTTCAATTTATACGTGTCATCCTTGTGTAAAGTTATGTTGATATATGTTTCGTTCAAATTTTAGCGGATGTCTTCCAATGATGAAATATATTTGATAATGTGGAAGAAGAAATAAAATACAAAAGTGTTGTAAATATTAGTTTAAATTTAAAAGCTTAGAGTAGGAATGATATAATGTGGTTAGTAGGAAGTCTAAGATAATAATTTATAACGCTAAAAATTCTATTTTTAGTGATGTTTATAATAGGTTAGATACTAAAGAGGGTGAAAAATATATCTATAAATCAGTCATATAGAGAGAAAAAAAATTAATATTTAATTTAAGTAAAGGTACTAATGATTAAAATTAAAAAAAAGTATTTTTCTTAGAAGAAGATATTCAATATTAATGAGTGAGATATTTTGATAAATTTTTCAATGAAGTTTCCAAATGTACAATATACCTAAGCGATCCTAATATCGTTAATAATAATATAATATTTTATTTTTTCAATAGTATTAGTAAAAAAAAAAGTTAAGAGGAAGATTTGAAGAAAATTAAGGTGAAAAATATTAAGAGCAAAAAATTAGTAGGACCTAATGAAGTAACAATTGAAATGTAAAAATATTTAAATAATTTGAGAGTTTCTTGGCTTACTAAACTCTTTAATATTATTTTAAAAATTAAAAAGATGCCAGGAGAGTGGAGGAAGAGTATTTTTGTCCTTATTTTTAAAAATAAATGGGATGCACAAGGATGGGCATATTATAGAGGAATTAAGTTGATATGCCATTTTTTAAAATTATGGGATAGGATAACTAAGAATAGGTTGACACCTAATACAAAGATTTCTCATAATCATTTTTGGATTGATGTCTGACAACTCTACTATGAAAGCTTTACATTTATTCAGAGGTTTGATGGAAAGTACAAAGAGTAAGGAGGATCTACATATGATTTTTATTGATTTAGAAAAGGTTTGTGATAAGGTTTTAAGAGAAATCTTTTGGAGAGTTTTAGAGAGGAGAGGCGTTGATGCCTTACTAAAGATATGTATACAAGAGCTGTTACTCGTGTTCGAACATAAGGAGAACTGAACAAGTATTTTCCTATTTCAGTTGGATTACATCAGGGTCTGGCTTTAAGCCCATATCTTTTTACTTTATTTATGGATGCTCTGACCAAACATTTACAAGATGTAACTTGGTGTATGCTTTTCGCTTATGATATCCTTTTTGTGGATAAGATTTTGGAAAGAGTTTAGGAAAAACTTGAATTCTGGAGGTTTGCATTGGAGTATAAAGGCCTTCAATTTTGTAGATCTAAAACTAGATACATTCAATGTTAATTTTAGTAGTACTTCTAGTGGCATAGTTGTAACTATGAGAGATCAAATCATTAAAAGGTGTATATCTCGGGTCTATTGTTCAAACTATTGATGATATAGATGGGGATGTTATTAGTAGAATTAAAGTTGGTTGGTTGAAATGGAGGAATGCTTCGGGACTTTTGTGTGATAAAAAATATCACTTAGACTTAATAGAAATTTTTATAAAATGCAATGTTGTATGACGCAGAATGTTGGCCTTTAAAAGAGAAGCATAAAACGAAGTTAAGTGTTGTTGAGCCTTGAAACTAAGAGACATAATGTGAAATGAATATATCCTTGATAGGATTGATGTAGCTCCAGTGGCAGACAAGATTAGACAATCGTCTCATATGGTTTGGTCATATTAAACGTCGACCATCTGGTGATCAGGTTACGAGAGTAGATGATCTACATTCGACTTATGTTAAGAAATGTTGTGGTAGATTTAAAAAGAGTTGAGAATTTTGTATGAAAATTATCTTAATCTATTACCATTAAATGAAAATATGACACTCAATAGAATGTAATGGAAAAAGGTTTCTTGTAGCTATTTTTGTTGTTGTTGTCACATATGTTCATGTTGACAAATCTTTCACACCAATTTATTTATTAAATTAAGTAAACTTATGTATTGTGATAAACTCTTTCTAAAACAATATGCCCCAGAGTTTAATCATAATTTGTTGTATGTTAACTTTAAGATGAATCAGTACAACCTAATCAAAGCAGATTGTTCCTTAATTTGATAGGTTCTTTGCTAGAGTCTTCTTCAACGATCAAAATTTTTTTTTGATCATAACTCATTTCATCCTCAAAGTGGTGCACACAACGCATTTGAAAATGCAAAACAATGCATTTTTAAAGCCTTAAACACTTAGTATCTTAACTTGCCATCACCTTCATCATAAAAAAATTTTCTCCAAATGGTTAGAATAAAGAAGAGTATTCGATTAATTATTTGGCTCACCTTGCCCGAGGCATTCCTATCCAACAACTTTTATCAACATCTCCATTTGAGGGAATCTAGTTAGCTTCATCCAAAACTCATATAAAAGAAATTGTATAAGTTTAAGGCATTGCGATCATGATGATGATATTTTTTTTGGATATGCTACGATAAGCTTTATAAAGAAAAAAAAGACATTGCCTCCTAAAGTCTTCGATTGTAATAAACAAAAAAAATAATTATATAATATCCATCATGTGGTAGTTTAATTTAATGAAACTTATGGAATAATTTTATGTTTGGCAAACCCCTCCACCTCCCGTCATGAAACATTCAACAATTTCCCTCTCTCTGTATCAAATTATGGCACATGTGTGAATTTAATTTGAAGATGAGACATATCGAACATTGAGTATCACTCTGTCCCTTAAAGCAGGACTCTAATTAAGGACTTTTATCAATGATATACTATTGCGGTAATTTCAACATTTAATTTAAGGCTAGGTTGCTCTATCTTATGGGAACTTTAGAAAGTTAACCTTGAGATTATAATTATATTGTATTTCAAACATCATTAAATAATGATTATTTTCCATAACTTAAATTTCTTTTGTACAGATCGTGATGATGTTATATTCATCATGTTAAACAAAACCTATTTGATATTTATTGATAATATATATGCTTGGTGACCCCTCCACACCCACTTACAAACACAGTGGCACTTTTTATCTCCATAAATTATTACAACTCATCAAATTCATATTCAAGGAGCCATGTAAACAATTGAACAAAATTCTCTCCTTTGATGTAAGCAGAAATAAAGAATTGTAATAATAAATCATTATGGAAGGTAATTGTATATCATAAATTAAATAATTATCTCTCCCTTGAATCAAAGCATAAATTACAATATAATAATGCCATTTGAACTATAAATAATAAATTTAAATTATGGAACAAAAAGATTTGTTTTCATTTCTTATTGAAATAACATATAACTATTATTTTATAATTAACTAACAAAGTTTTCATAGGTGAGAACCACTTAATCCAAGCTTTGTATAAAATTGAAAAGATTATTTAATCCAAATGTTTTTTCTAGCACAAGGCTACAACATATTAATTCATGCTAATTACAAAAAAAAAGGAAATTCAATAAACACCTACATGGGTATAGTCTAATCTTAATTATATTAAATTTTAAAAAATAACTTCGATGATAATAATTCATTAGTATAGCTCATTATATTAACAATGTTTCTAAGAGAAAATGCTAATTTATAATTTACAATTATCTTTAATAGTTGCATAACTCCTTAAGTTATGACTTATCGTAAGGGAGATTATCATCTAATTTAAAATTTTAAATTCCCATTAATGTTGCTCTATTGGTTTCACTTCTTAATTTAAATTTTGATTTAAGAACAAATTTGATATAATTTTAAATTTAAAGTTACTCAAATAAAGCTTTTTTAATATAACTCCTTTTTAATTTATGCATTTTTTAAAGGAGAGAATATGGTATTAAAATTAACATGGCATATCTTGAATTTTAATATGACAAGATGACACACACAAAGTGCTGGGAAACACAAGCAGCTCATGCAAATATATGTGACGTATCAATAGTATTGGGTTTGAGTTTTGTTGTCGATCCCACATGGAACGAGGAGAACTCACTGCAGGAAAAGTTCTAGTCTACAACTTTTAGCCTAAGGTGACAAATAAGAAAAGAACTCTTCTTTACCTCCTTCCGGTAGTATAAAGAAGTTTGGCTAGAAGTTAGACTTACTTCCATAAGTCCAATTATTATCCCAATTATATTATTCTCCCAATAAGTTTGCATTGACGTAAATCATATATCCCTATTTTGTTAGGATAATATAAGTTGATTCTATTATGATCTCTTTTGAGACTTATAATTCACAAAATATTTTAACAAATCAAATAGCCTAAATGAAGTGTAATGGAAGTTCAGGAAATTAATCATCACCAAAAAAGTTTACGCTTAAAATCAGAAAAAAAAATTTCACATCCATCAATCTGATTTCCCTATCTTAAGGGATAATTAGTGAATTAGTCACTACTAATGGTTGAACACATCAATAAATCCATTTGATTGAAAGAAAAAATAAAAATAGAAGTATTAATAGTAGAATAATACAAACCACAAAGTAAAACTCTTGAAAACTTATCTCCTTTTCCTTACAATTGAAAGAAAATGAAGTTACAAGCACAAGTCTCTCAAGCTCTCTAGTGTCACTCCTCCTCTCTTAGTTGATCGTCTTATGGCCTTCTTCCTTCTCGTTCCTCCTTCAAGCATTTTTGGTGGAATGAAAAAAAGGAAAATGCCCTTTAATTTTTTGCTTTCTTCCATTTTATGTCTTTGCCAAGCAAACTAGAATCTGAACTGCTCAAACCAGCAATTTTTTGGTACCGGCGCCTGGGCGCTACAATTTGTTCTTTTACAGTGCCTAGGTGCTACACTTTTGGCACCCCAACGCCTCAAATCGAATGCGAGGTTTATTTACTCTCAAGAAATCTTTCTCAATTTGAGTGCCTAGAAGCTACAAGGCAATCCTCCAGCACCCCAAGTCTAGTGCCCCGGTGTTATAAAATCCAATGTCGGGGTTTTAAAATCTTAAATTTGTGCACTCCAAAAGACTGGTCGTTGTGCTTAGGTGTCAGGTCCTAGCGCTTAGGTGCCACAACACACTCTACTCCTTTTTCCTCATTTTGATTCCCGATTTTCTCCTTACACTTGTGTCGTCGCCAGAAATGTATTGCCGTCGCTGCCAGTTTCCATTATCATTGTAGTTATGGAGTCTCCACTTTGTTATCTCTACTTTTACTTTATCAATAGAAAAAACTATTCTTATAGACATTTATGAGGATACGTTAATCAATAATGAGAGAAATGTTTATCCTGAAGTTCTTTTCTTCCCATATGGGGAAGCCCTTATGGTTAATTATATTTTAAGTTGTAAACAAACCCTTAAAAAACCTTCGATTATGGCTAATAAATAAAATGTTCTTACAAAGATGTTAAAATTTTATGAAGATAGTAGAATCTTAAAGATTCTGACTATATTGATTTATATCTTCAATGATCTCTGCAAAAGTAAAGTTAGTATGAATTTGTGTTTTTAATTTGTTGATTAATTTTAATTTTTACACAACCCAGTTAAGATGTCCATGGCTTCGTCGTCCCGGGGCTGTCAGGGTATTCAGATCTACTTAGTCTGAAAGGTGATTAGACCAGGACTAGAAGATTGCATCGTCCATGAAATCTTTGTAGATCTAAACATTAAGGTTCAAGTTGCATTCGATGACCTTTGTACATTTGGGTTCACTATAGGTTTTAGTGTCATATTCAGATTTTAGTGGTTGGAAATGTTTAGTTTGTTTACAATTTATTAACCGATTAGATTTTTGTCATTTTTGTTATTATTTTTATTTACAATGACCTGATCAGGATCCCATCCTTTGTTCCAAGTTATTAGGTTTGCAGTTCGATTAGTCATAAATAACAAGAAAGTAATTTGTTATCAAACATGGGTTACCTTTTCCAAAATATCTTCTCAAACCTAGTTAAATTTTTAGGTTCAAGTTTAAATTTTAATGTCTTTTAAGGTAATTTTTATGTCATTTGATTTCTTAACCCAAAGTATCCCTAATTGAGGTAAAATGTGCTTTATTTCTCGTATTTGAGAAATAAAACCCTATTTAACCTCGAAATACTTGGCTTGAAATTTTATCCTTAGAAAATTTTGAGTTGAATTAATTCTAAAGAATAATTTGTATATGATCTGATTTTGTCTTTTGGATCATTCTCATGTTCTATTGAACTTACTTGAATACCTTACAATTGACCTAAACAAATTTAAATCAATTTTGGAGAAATTCAAGTTCAAATAACTTTTTTCTTAAACTTGGATAAAAGTTTAAGTTAATTGAAACCTACATTTTGTTTAAATCTGAATGTGATTTAAATCAATTATAGATTCAAAATTTATTTTGAACTTAGAATATTCATTATAGATAAACAAAGTTTATCTAAATGATTCAATTGAACTTAAGTTTAGTAGTTCAACTAAAAGGAATTCCTTTATACTAAGTTAAGTCTAGCTTTAGACTTAGAAAATTCCTTTTAATCAAGTTTACTTTAATTAAAACTTAATTAAATAATTAGGTCTAATATGTGTAAGACCTAATTTTTTTATTAATTTAACCAAGTCTGTATGATTAGGACATAGCTAACATTAAGGATATCTAAAAATAAGTTCAATACTAATTCATCCTATAAATTTAAACTTAGGTTTAAGTTCTAAGTTAAGTAAAATTTAGATTAAAAGCTTGAAAACTTGACCTAAATCCAATTTGGTTTGGACTTAGACTTAGGTTCGATTTGGGTTTGAACCTAAGGGTTAGTTGAGCTAATTTT
This sequence comes from Phalaenopsis aphrodite, assembly GCA_003013225.1. Taxonomy (NCBI): domain Eukaryota; kingdom Viridiplantae; phylum Streptophyta; class Magnoliopsida; order Asparagales; family Orchidaceae; genus Phalaenopsis; species Phalaenopsis aphrodite. Next base: position 282,918 of record NEWO01000677.1, on the reverse strand, counting down.
AATTTTATGTTAGACTTAAATGATAGAGAGGTTGAACAAAGTCCAATTGGTTTGGAATTAAGCTTAGGTTCAGTTTGGGTTGGAACGAAAGGGTTAATTTAAGTCCAGTGTAAGCTAGACTTATCATTGGATTTAGTTTAAAATTATGGGTTAAGTCTAATGTGGGTTTAGACTCAATTAGGATTTCAGCCTAATTTGGATAAGGCTTAAGGTAATTATACCTAATTTTGTTAAGGTTTAATGGTGAATTAAGCCTGATTTAGGTTAGATTTAATAAAGGTTTAAGCCTAATTTGGATAAGGCTTAAGGTCAATTAAATCTAATTTGGTTAAGGTTTAATAGATAATTAAGCTTAATTTTGGTTAGACTATTTTTAAATAAGGCTTAATTAAAGTTAATTTGGTTAAGGTTTAATAAATAACTAAGCCTAATTTACGTTAGACTTAATTGAGATTTAAGCTTATTTTGGATAAGGCTTAAGGTAATAAAACCTAATTTTGTTAAGGTTTAATTGATAATTAAGCCTAATTTGGGTTAGACTTAGTTAAGGATATAAGACTATTTTAGATAAGGCTTATGGTTAATTAAACCTAATTTGTTAGTGTTTAATAGATAATTAAGCCTAATTTGGGTTAGACTTAATTAAGGTTTAAGCCTAATTTGGATAAGGCTAAAGGTTAATTAAACCTATTTTAGTTAATGTTTAATGGATAATTAAGCCTAATTTAGGTTAAACTTAATTAAGATTTAAGCTTTATTTAGATAAGGCCTAATTTAGTTAAGGTTTAATGGATAATTAAGCCTAATTTGGGTTA
>NEWO01000677.1:235326-281712 GCA_003013225.1 Phalaenopsis aphrodite | reverse complement strand
TGTAATGAATAATTAAGCCTAATTTGGGTTAGACTTAATTAAGGTTTAAACCTAATTTGGATAAGGCTTAAGGTTAATTAAACCTATTTAGTTAAGGTTTAATGGATAATTAAGCCTAATTTTGGTTAGACTTAATTAAGGTTTAAGCCTAATTTGTATAAGGCTTAAGGTTGATCAAACCTAATTCACTTAAGGTTTAATTAATAATTAAGCCTAATTTAGGTTAGACTTAATTAAGATTTAAGCCTAATTTGGCTAGGGCTTAAGGTTAATTAAACTTAGTTTGGTTAAAGTTTAATAAATAATTAAGCCTACTTTAAGTTAGACTTAATTATGGTTTAAGCCTAATTTGGATAAGGCTTAAGTTTATTAAGCCTAATTTAGTTAAGGTTTAATAGATAATTAAGCCTAACTTGGGTTAGATTTAATTAGGATTTAAGCCTATTTTTGACAAAGCTTAAGATTAATTAAACATAATTTGTTTAAGGGTGAATAGATAATTAAGCCTAATTTTGGTTAAACTTAATTATGATTTATCTAAATAATTCAATTGAACTTGTTTAGTAGTTCAATTAAAAGAAATTTCTTTATTCTATGTTAAGTCTAGCTTTACACTTAGAGAATTACTTTTAACCAAGTCTACTTTAATTAATATTTAGTTAAATAATTATGTCTAATATGAGTAAGACCTAGTTTTTTTATTAATTTAACTAAGTCTATATGATTAAGACATAGTTAACTTTAAGGATATCTAAATATAGGCTCAATATGAATCGATCCTATAAACTTCGACTTAGGTTTAAGTTCCGAGTTAAGTTTAATTTAGATTTAAAAGGTTGAAAAGTTAAACTAAATCCAATTTGGTTTGGAATTGGACTTAGGTTCAATTTGGATTTGAACCTAAGGGTTAGTTGAGCTAAGTCTAATTTTAAGTTAGACTTAAATGATTGAGAGGTTGAACTAAGTCCAATTTGGTTTGGGCTTATGCTTAGGTTCAATTTGGGTTTGAACCTAAGGGTTAATTTAAGTCTAGCGTAAGCTAGACTTATCATTGGACTTAGTTTAAAATTTTGGATTAAGTCTAATGTGGGTTTAGACTTAATTGGGATTTAAGCCTAATTTGGATAAGGCTAAAGGTTAATTATACCTATTTTTGTTAAGGTTTAATGGTGAATTAATCCTAATTTAGGTTAGATTTAATAAAGGTTTAAGCCTAATTTGGATAAGGCTAAGGTTAATTAAACCTAATTTGGTTAAGGTTTAATAGATAACTAAACTTAATTTTGATTAGACTTAATTAGGATTTAAGCCTATTTTAGATAATGCTTAAGTTAATAAAACATAATTTGGTTAAGGTTTAATAAATAACTAAGCCTAATTTTGGTTAGACTTAATTGAGATTTAATCCTAATTTAGATAAGGCTTAAGGTTAATTAAACCTATTTTTGTTAGCGTTTAATAGATAATTAAGCCTAATTTAGGTTAGACTTAGTTAAGGGTTGAAGCCTATTTTTGATAAGGCTTATGGTTAATTAAACCTAATTTGGTTAATTTTTAATAGATAATTAAGCCTAATTTGGGTTAGACTTAATTAAGGTTTAAGCCTAATTTGGATAAGGCTAAAGGTTAATTAAACCTAATTTAGTTAATGTTTAATGGATAATTAAGCTTAATTTAGGTTAAACTTAATTAAAATTTAAGCCTTATTTGGATAAGGCCTAATTTAGTTAATGCTTAATATATAATTAAGCCTAAATTGGGTTCGACTTAATTGAGATTTAAACCTAATTTGCATAAGGCTTAAGGTTAATTAAACCAAATTTAGTTAAGGTTTAATAAAAAACTAAGCCTAATTTGGCTTAGACTTAGTTAAGGATTTAAGCCTATTTTAGATAAGGCTTATGGTTAATTAAACCTAAGTTGGTTAATGTTTAATAGATAATTAAGCCTAATTTGGGTTAGACTTAATTAATATTTAAGCCTAATTTGGATAAGGCTTAAGGTTAATTAAACATAATTTAGTTAAGGTTCAAAGGATATTAAGCCTAATTTGGGTTAGACTTAATTAAGGTTTTAGCCTAATTTGTATAAGGCTTAAGGTTGATCAAAGCTTGTTCAGTTAAGGTTTAATGAATAATTATAACTAATTTAGGTTAGGCTTAACTAAGATTTACGCCTTATTTGGCTAAGGCATAAGGTTAATTAAACTTAGTTTGATTAAGGTTTAATAGATAATTAATTCTTCTTTAGGTTAGACGTAATTATGGTTTAAGCTTAATTTGGATAAGGCATAAGTTAATTAAACCTAATTTAGTTAAGGTTTAATCGATAATTAAGCCTAATTTGGGTTAGAATTAATTAGGATTTAAGCCTATTTTAAATAAAGATTAATATTAATTAAACATAATTTGCTTAAGGTTTAATAGATAATTATGCCTAACTTTGGTTAGACTTAATTATGATTTAAGCCTAATTTCGATAGAGGCTAAAGGTTAATTAAGCCTAATTTAGTTTAGTTTTAATAGATAATTGAGCTTAATTTGGATGAGATTTAAGCCTAATTTGGATAAGGCTTAAGGTTAATTAAACCTAATTTAGTTAAGGTTTAATGGATAATTAATTCTAGTTTTGGTTAGACTTGAGCATAATTTGGATAAGGCTTAATTATGATTGGTTTTTTTTTTGCCTAAGGTGGGTTAGACCTAATAACTGAGATTAAATTAACCCTAATAAACATTTCAATCTTTTAAAATAAAGTATTAGGAATGACAAGCCCAGTTTAGGGATTTTAGACTAAGGTAAAAATTAAATATATATGATAAAAGATATGAGAATTTCTATTAAGATCAAAAAGAAGTTACGAAGTTACAATTCTGAGGTGTGGGGCATTAAACAGGTCCCCCTGAAGCAAAAAGCTGTAGAGGGGGTGAGAGAAGTAGAAACTACAATCTTTTGGGAATCTCCACCACATTTAGCCAGAAAGCTTGAAGGTTTTTCTCCTTCTCTATAAATAAAATTGAAAATTACATTTATCTCATTCCTCAATTTTTGTATTTGTTTGATCCACCGGAGTATGTGACAAGGAGGGTTGTTGTTCTCAGTAACATATGCTAGCAGAAAGGAGGAGTCCACTTCACTGTGTAAGGAGTTCCATTGGTTTTGAATGGCTAGTTTGAAAGCCCAAAACATAGCCACATATTTAGTCTCAAGAGCATCCTCAACAATAATTGGTAATTGAAAAAATAACAAGCATCTACCATGGTGGTCTCTAAAGACACCTCCAATTCTAACCCCTTGAGAGGAAAAGCTTCCATCTGTGTTGACTTTAATAGTGGTAAGCAGGTTTTGCCTAAAATACTTTGATTACAAAAAAAATGTTCTGTCCAGCATCTCTTCTGATGTTCAGGATGTTGGGGAAGTTCTTGAGGTGGATGGGCTTCTTGACAAAGGCTAAGCTGTTAGCAACCACCTGTAGTGTAGTAATAGATTTTTTCTCAAACTTGACTTGGTTTCCGTCCATCCAAGTAAACCAAGCTGTAATAAAAGGTATTGGAGCTAACTTTAATTTCCTCCATCCGCTTCAACAGGCTTTCAGGCTATTCCACTCCAGGAGCAAAGTGTTGATCTTCATATTTTGTGAAAGGGTAGTCCATACACCTTGTGAGAAGGTACATTAGAAAAAGAGATTAGCAACAAATTCCACAACATCTTTACAAAGAGAGCATATGGAAGGACACTTGAGGCCCTTAATTTGTAGGATATCATATGTAGGCAGTAGTTTATGAAAAATTCTTCAAATGAAAAATGTTATGGATGGTGTTAGGAATTTTTCCCACATACATTCTCTCCATGACATACTATCCCATTGATAAAGTTTAGAGTAAATGTACTTGGTGAGGTTGTAAGTGGAACTGGATGGTAATACCAAACTATCTTTTTTATTTTTGTCAAAAGGTAGCTTGGCAATAAGATTGGTTGTGTTCAAATCCAGAAATGATTGTAGCATATCAGTTGACCAAGAATTGCCCTCCCAGCAATCCTTAACTAGTAGCTCAGTATCCCAATTATCAAGCATAATTTTAAGAAGATGATTAGGGCACCATCTATCTAAACAGAAATTTAGCTTGCCTTGGACTAAGTCCCATAAGAATAGCCTTTCAGCATCCTGCCTCACCTTGAGGAGGTTTACCCAGAGTTACCAAGCTTCCTAGAAACGAAGTTGGGGTGAGAATTTTTGTAGTATTTGACCATCATGAAATATGCCCAGCTAGTGGTTTGTTGTATGAATTTGATCCACAATTGGCAAAGGCTAATTTATTGTAGCTATTGAAGATGTTTGAACCCAACCCCTCTAGCAAGTGTAGGTTTAGCAGCTTTTTGCTAGCTAGCCTAGTGGAGTTGTTTTCTCTATCTTGCTTAAAGAAACCTGTTAAACCATCTTTCCAGTTGAAGTTGAGTGCTCTTCTTCATTACAACCATTTGTAAAATGTAGGTCAGGAATGTAGTAAGGATACCCTTCAACAATGTGGTTTTGTCTCCATTTTGTACAAATAACTTAGTCCATCATTGCAATTGAGAGTTTGTTTTGTCAACCACCTCAACAAAATGAGTTTTTTTGGTTCTAATTTTGAGAAGAGGAACTCCCTAGTATTTGAAAGGAGTGTTCATAGGGGTTGAAACCCATTATATAAATTATCCATTTTTTGATGTTTGGAGAGATTCTTTTACTGAACATATCCTGGCCTTTTGTCTTTATTCAACCTCAGTCCAGATGTGTCTAGGAAATTCTCTAAGCAATATTGAAATTATTTTCCTGTAGCATTATTTTCTCTTGAGAAAAAGATAATATCATCTGCAAAAATTAGGTGGTTGACATCTACCATAGATTTGTGTGATACCTGCTGTGGCTCTTCCTGAGATTTGGTCTATCAAACATTCGTGAAAGATAATCTAATGAAAGTATGAAGATTGTGGGGGATAGTGGGTCTCCTTGCTATTGATCCTTGGATTCTTTAAAAAAGCCATGGGTTCTCCCATTAATGAAAATGGAGTTAACATTGCCTTCTAACCACTTTTTGATGATTTTATAGAAATCCCTTGAGAATCACGTAGCCTCCAAAGATTCCAATACAAACTCACAATGTAGTGTGTCATATCCTTTTGTTAAATCAAGTTTGTATATAATGTTTCCCCCTCTACATGGTTTGTCTAAGTCATTCAACCATTCTGTGCTAGAAGCACATTATCTCCAATAGATTTGCCCTTTACAAAAGCAGCCTGTTTGGGACTAATCAATTGATTTAAATGGAGTTGCATCCTCCCAACCAGAATCATGTTGATAATTTTACTGACCACATTCGTGAGGCTAATAGTTTTGAAGTTCTGCCACGAATCTATGATTGTAGATTTTGGAATAAGAAAAATAGTGGTTGTACAAAAAAAGTTAGGCAGATCCATTCCTTGGAAGAAGCTTTTTATTGCATGCACCACATCCCCTTTAATGATGTCCCAAGCTTTCTTGTAGAAGTCAGAAGTGAAGTCATCTAGACTTGCTGTTCTTCCACTATAAATGGTGGAAAGTGCAGACCAATTTTCCTCCTTAGTGGGAACTTCAGAAAGATTGAGTGTTGAGGTATAATCATAACCAGGGAGGAAGTTGTTTGAATCAATCTTTGTTCTATGTAAAGTTTGGCTTTTCACCGACATTTTACATTATTCCACAACATTTTTAGCAATATATAAAGAATCCTTGCTCCATCTCCCATTTTCATCTTTAATAAAGTGTATGGTGTTATAATTTCTCCTATACTTGATAGAAGCTTTATAGTATTTAGTGTTCTTGTCCCCATCCATAAACCTGCTATTAGAAGCTTTTTATTTTAGGAATGCTTCCTGCCAGGCCACAACAGTCAGCAGTTTTTCATTAGCTTCCATAAGAGAGGCTTAAGCTACCACTCCATTAACAACATCAACTTCTAAGGCCACCAGATTTTTTTTAGCTTGTTCAACCCCAGCAAGAATATTACCAAAAGTATTTCAATTCTAGTAGGTGAAAGCCTTTTAAACTTTCTTTTTGTAAAAGCCATAGCTTAATGAGAAGATTGGAGTGATAAATGGCCCTATAATTAGTTGCAATCGTGTTGAGGAAATCTGTGTGAGAATACCACATAATCAGTTATGTGAAATGAGTTTTTCCATGGCTAAGAGTAGTAGTGATAGTGATGAGAAGGGGTCTGTGATCAGACCCAGCTAGGTTGAGATGAGTAACAGTGGTATGGAGAAATGTTTGAAGCCAATTATCATTAACCAGGAATCTATCTAGTCTTTTCCAAAGTTTGCCCCTTATCCATGTAAAAGAGGTTCCATTGAAACCCAGATCAAGTAGGCCAGAGGTTTGAATGTTGTTATTAAAAGTGTTCATGATTGACAGATTAGGTGATTTGCCTCCCTTCTATTCAGTAGGTGAAGCAAGACAATCAAAGTCTCTCTATTGATACACCTAAAATATATAGTATTTTTAGACCTACTTTTAAGATATTGTGCTTTAATGGAAGGTATTTGTATTTATTTTTTTTCTGGTACAACTAAAACAGTTAAAGAAGTGAAAAATGATCAAATTTGGAGCAAAAATGTAAAAATAGTGCAAAAGTGTTTTGGCGCCTAAGCGCCAGATCCAGCGCTTACGCACCTGTTAAATGGAAAAGACCGTGCCTAAGCACCAGTGGCTCAGCGCTTAAGTGCCAGAGGTAGTTATTTGATGGGTTAATTCATTTTGTCAAATTTTTAAGGGACATTTGAGACATCTATTAGCTAAAGAGGGTGGTTATGACCACTAGAAACAAAAATATGGTTAAAATACTTCTGAAGGGAGGCGTACCTTAGAAAATGTATCGAATCAAGACACATTTTGAAGAGATACCAAGGAACCTCGTGGAAAATTATAAAAAAAGGAAGTTGAGAGAAAAAAAATGGGGAGTCCTAAGAAGTTCTTGAAATATTTTGTGAAAAAACTTTTGGAGAGATTTTTCAAGCACCACAAATTTACTTTATTCTTTTTGTTTTTAGTTTTATTGTGAGAGTTAAGAGTGTTGTAACAGAGAAAAGACTCAAAGAAACTTCATGTGTTTGGTGGAGGATTTGAGATAAGTTTTTATCTTTATTTTTAAACTAGTTTTGATTTTAATCGAGGCTTCTTGTATGTTTGACAATGATTTCTACTTTTAATCCAAAACGTGGTTTTGTTTTCTCCATGGATTCTGAGTAATTTTCTTTATCTTTCTCCTTAAAATGATAAGTAATTAAAGTGTAGATGGAAGTTGTGGAAAGTATTAATCTTTAATGTTGGAAAAAGTTATGATGATTAAATTCCATGTACTTCATTTACTTTTTGATCTGGCCCATCTATATGTTAAAATTTATTGTGAGAACATGTAAGAGCCGGGATGGTATTGTCCCAGTCAAAAATTGGAAATAATCACATTAGGTTGTATGAATGAGAATGTAATTCATAATATTTAGTGCAAATAAATAGGAAAATAATCTTTGAAGGGTAAAGAGTTAGAGGACTTTGGAGTGATAGGCTAAAGCCCTCAACTTGTTTTATTGATTTAGGTTTTGATACAAGATGTTAGCCCCCAGGTGGAGGGAATTGAGAGAACTCTAGAGTGAGAGCTGGTATCTTCCCTGCCTAGCCGATCTTCATAACTATTCAAACTTTAAATCAACCAATGTTCTTTATAGTATCTCTAGTAAGGGTAAAGAATAATATTTCCCCTGTTTGGCACAACACAATTTGAATAATTTGACAATAGAATTCCTATACTTATTACTGATTCATGATAAGGAGAAAGATATTTCATATTAAGTGCTTTTCTTTTACATAAACTCAAGTTATATTTAGAAGTTGTTTCTATTTTATCAAAATATCAAAAATACCAAAAAGAAATGAATTTAAATTACTATAAACATATCTATAGTTTAAGTAATTGTCTTTTAGAAATAGAAAGTTTGTTATTTAGAAGTGCATATTGTGAACACTCCCTGTGGGTTTAATTTTTGGGGCTTAATCAGAAAGTCATATATTACTTGATAACAATACGTATACTTGTGTAGTATCTCAATATATATATATAAATTAAAAAGTTAAATTCTTATTTTCTCAGGATCAAGTTTTTGGTGTTGTTGTAAAGTAAGAAAGATAAGTGAAGAATATAATTGTGTACATTGTTATACTATTGCATATAAACAGTCGGGATCAACTTTTTTTAGCCATTGCTGAGGAGATTGATTGAAAGCAAATTTCTATTTTAGAAAGTCTTATTTAAACTTTAAGAGTTATTGTAGGAATATCTTATTATAGTATTTTCTTTTTTTGTGTGTTTTATTTTATTTTATTTTATTTTATGTTAGTGTATGCGTAGTTCAGGTTCTGAAAGACTAATGCCCTATGATTATGAATTAGAGAGAACTATTACGAAATTCAGAAAAAGCAAAAAAAAAAAAGAGTTTTGAAAAATTTAAAAAATTTATAGAATTGGCAAACCAAAATGATCAAAATGCTTAAATTCATCAAGAATTTAGACCTTTACGAGATTATGCCAACCCTACGGTAGATGAACTTCATTGTAGTACTAAAAACCTAATATAGTGGCTAATTTATTTGAACTTAAACCTGCTATTATACAAGTGGTATCAAATAATCAGTTTGGGGGATCATCAACTGAAGATCTAAATTTACAGCTTGCCAATTATTTAGAATTGTGCGCTACATTTAAATATGATGATGTATCAGATGATGCCATAAGACTGAGGTTACTTCCTTTCTCACTGAGGGATAAAGCTAAGATGTGGTTGCATTTTTTAGCTCCTGGATCTATCAGAACTTGGGGTGATTTAGAACAAAAACTCCTTGCTAAATATTTTCCACCATTAATAACTACAAAGCATAGAAATGATATTACATCTTATAATCAGTTTGAAGGAGAATCTATTTATGAAGGATGAGAACAAATTAAAGAACTCTTAAGAAAGTGTCCACACCATGTTATACAATATTGGTTAATAATTCAAACTTTTTATAATGGATTAGTTGGATCTCTTTGATTTATTATCGATGCCGCTGTTGATGGTTCATTGATGTCAAAGCCATTTCATGACGTTTATGCTTTAATTAAAGAAATGGCTACCAATAATTTCAATGGCCTTCTGAGAGGGTAAATCCTAAGATAGTAGCCAAAATTCATGAATCTGATGCATTTGCTAATTTGGTAAATCAAGTTGCTACAATTTCAAGGAAGTAAGACCAATTTGGAATGATTTTTTTTCAACTAATTTCTATGATTGAAGGGAATCCATTAGGCCAAATGGTAGATTCTCAAGCATCATTAAAAACTTTGAATGCCATAAATAACAAGAAAAATAACCCATATTCAAATTATTATAACCCAGGTTGGACGAATCATCCCAACTTTAATTGGAATAATACTACGGGTGGTAATAATCGATAATGGGAGAACAATCAAGTAAATCCATTTGGAAACTGTAACACCAAGGGAATAATAATTATAGATCTACTTATCCTCCAGATTGCATCTGTAATCCATAATTTTCATCTGTAATTCATAATTTAAGTAGAAGAAGTTGTCTATAGAGGAAGTTGTGTTACAAATGGGAAATCAATTATAAAGTCAAGGAGCTACAATTAGAAATATTGAGATAAACTTGGACAAATCTCAAATTCATTAAGTAGTAGATCCCAAGGAACACTTCCTAGTAATACTAAAATAAATTCGAAAGACCAAAATAAAGAGCAAGTAAAATCTGTTCAACTTATAAGCAGAAGAGAGTTGGAGGGTAGGGTTCAATAAGAAACTGAAGTAGAGATAGAAGAAATTGAAGGATCAAAAGAGGATGCTCCAAAAGATTCTGAAAGACCTATTTCTCCATTGAAAAATGATTTGGAAAAACCACCACCTCCATTTCCTCAGAGACTTCATCAATAGAAGTTGGATAAGCAATTTTCAAAATTTATGGAAATTTTTACGAAGCTTACAATTAATATTCCATTTGCTGAAGCCTTAGAACAAATGTCAAGCTATGTAAAGTTTGTGAAGGATAATCTTAAAAGAAAAAGGAAGTTTGAAGATAATGAGACTGTTGCACTTAGTGAGGAGTGCGGTGCTATAATTCTGAAAAAACTTTTTGAAAAGCTTAAAGATCCTGGTAGCTTTACAATTCCATGTGAAATAGGAGACATATTCTATGGGAAAGCTTTATGTGATTTGTGCAAGCATTAACCTTATGACATTATCAATATTTATAAGATTGGGATTAGGAGAAATAACCCCTACTAATGTAACTCTGCAATTAGTAGATCATTCGATAATGTACCCCAAACAAGTTATAGAAGATGTCCTAATGAAAGTGGATCAATTTCTCTTTCCTATTGATTTCATTGTGCTCAATATGGAGGAAGATAAAGAAATACCTATCATTTTGGGGAGACATTTCCTAGCCACAGAAAGAGCAATGATAGATGTACATAAAGGAGAATTAACTATGCTCGTCAATGATTGTTACTTTTAATATTTCAAGATCAATGAAATATCTTACAAAAGGTAAAGATGATGATTGTTATAAAATAGATATTATAAGATATCTGAGTGAATGTCATTTCAAAACTATCTATGAAGAAAAATCTAAAGTAAAAGATTTGGAACACAAGCAAGAAGATAAACTAAATCAATGTGAAGATCTTTTTAAGGAAGATTCAAACTATGTTCGAGAAAGTTTTGAAATTTTGGACACGATAGAAATAAATAAATCATTTTGTCCATCAATTGAAAAACCTCCATAATTTGAATTGAAATTACTTTGTAATCATTTAAAATATGCCTTTTTAGGAGATTCCACTACTTTACCAGTTATAATTTCCTCAAAGTTATTGATGGAAAAAGATGAAAGATTGATGAAAATCTTAAAAAAATTTAAGAAAGTCTTTGGATGGACAATAGCTGATATTAAAGTAATAAGTCCTTCAATTTGTATGCATAGACTTTATATGGAAGAGAACTGTAAACCTAGGGCCGATCCTTAAAGGAGGTTGAATCCTATTATGAAAGAATTTGTAAAGAAACAAATTTTAAAGTGGTTTGATGCTAGAATTATTTATCTTATTTCATATAGTGCACGGGTTAGTCCAATTCACTGTGTTTCTAAGAAAGGAGGAGTAACTATGACTGGAAATGAACATAAAGAATTAATACCTATTTGATAAGTCACAGGGTGGCGAATATGCGTTGATTATAGAAAATTAAATCTTGCCACTTGGAGAGATCATTTTCCATTACCCTCTCTAGATCAAATGTTGGATAGACTAGCTTAGCATAAATACTTTTACTTTCTAGATGGATAAACTGGTTATCACCAAATTCAAATAACTCATGAGGATCAAGAGAAAATAACTTTTACCAGTCCTTATGGTACATTTACTTTTAGAAGAATGTCCTTTGGTTTATTTATTGCCCTTGCTACATTTCAAAGATGTATGATGGCAATTTTTTGTGATTTAATTGAAAAAGGGATTGAAGTGTTTATGGATGATTTTTTAGTGTTTGGAACTTCATTTGAATCATGTTTAGAACTTTTATCAAAAGTTCTTAAGCACTGCGAAGGAACAAATTTAGTCCTTAATTGAGAAAAATATCAATTTATGGTGGCTGGAGGAACTGTATTAGGACAACAAATATCAGAAAATGGTATGGAAGTAGATCCTGCTAAAATTCAAGTGATCGCTAATTTACCTTATCTAACAAATGTAAGGGAAATTAAGAGTTTTTTAGGACATGTTGGATTCTACAGATGATAAATTAAAGATTTTTCAAACATTGGTAAGCCTTTATGCGGTTTATTGGAGAAAGATGCAATTTTTAATTTTGGTGAAGAGTGCCTACAAGATTTTGAGTTATTAAAAGAAAAATTAATCACTGCACCAATATATTTTCACCAGATTGAGAAATTAAGAGTTTTTTAGGACATGTTGGATTCTACAAACGATAAATAAAAGATTTTTCAAAAATTGGTAAGCCTTTATGCCGTTTACTGGAGAAAGATGCAATTTTTAATTTTAGTGAAGAGTGCCTAAAAGATTTTGAGTTATTAAAAGAAAAAATTAATCACTGAACCAATATAGTTTAACGAGATTGGGGAAAACATGTTGAACTGATGTGTGATGCTAGTGATTATGCTATTGAAGCTATTTTAGGATATAGATATGATAAAATTTTAATAGTAATTTACTATGCCAGTAAAACTCTTAATGAAACCCATATTAATTATACAAAAATTTAAAAAGAGTTATTAGCAATAGTATATGCCTTTGATAAATGTAGATCATATTTAATTGGAACTCATTGCGTAGTGCATGCAGATCATTCTGCTATTAAGTACTTGATAGAAAGAAGGATGCTAAACTAAACTTATAAGATGGATTATTCTTTTGCAAGAATTTAACTTTGAAATATTAGATGGGAAGGGGACTGAAAATCAAATTGTTGATCATTTATCGAGGCTTGAGTTAGAAAAACCTCACTGTTTTGAAAAATAAATTAATGAACATTTTCCATATGAAAAACTGTTCAATAATATTGAGTGGTGTGTTCTGTGGTATGCCGACATTGAGAACTTTCTTGAAAGTGATATTATACCCTATGAAATGATATACAAATAGGAGGAAATTTTTATCTGAAGTTAAGACTTATTTTTGGGATGACCCATTTTTATATTAATAAGGAAATGATCTGATTATTCAAAGATGTGTACCTTTAGAAGAAACTTATGAAATTGTCCAACAATGTCATAATTCGTATTTTGGGGGACATTTGATGTTGATAAAACAACTACAAAATTTTATAATCTTGCTTTTATTGGCCTACTATCTTTAGAGATGTTAATGCTTATATCAAAACTTGTGATAGATGTCAACCAGTAGACAATAATTCTAGGAGAAATAAGATGCCCCTCAATTATATGCTAGAAGTTGTAATATTTGATTTTTGGGGATTAAATTTCATGGGACAAATTATACCATCATTCAAAAATTTATATATACTATTAATAGTGGATTATGTATCCAAATGGATAGAAGATGTTGCTTTACCTCAATGTGATGCTCAAAGTGTTGCAAAATTTTTGAAAACATACATATTTTGTAGGTTTAGGATGCAAAGAGTTATCATAATTGATGGGGGAAGTCATCCTAGAAATGTCATAATGGAGAAATTATTAAAGAAATATCATATAAACCAAAGAATTACTACTGCTTATCATCCTCAGACAAGTGGTTTGGATGAATTATCCAATTGAGAAATTAAAAGAAATATGGAAAAATCTATAAATCCAACAAAAATGGATTGGTCAATCAAACTTGACTATGCTTTGTGAGCTTACAGGACTACATACAGAACTCCTATAGGAATGTCCCCATATAGGCTAATATTTGGGAAAGCTTGTCATTTACTAATTGAACTTGAACATAAAGCATTTTGGGCGATTAAAGAGTTCAATTATAATTTGAAAGATGCTGGTGAGAAAAGATTATTACAATTAAATAAGCTTGATGTGATAAGGAATGAGTCTTATGAGAGTGCTAAGATTTACAAAGAAAAGATGAAGATGTGGCATTATTAAAAGATTCTAACTAAAATTTTTCAGCCAAGGAAACAAGTTTTGCCATATAATGCAAGGTTAAGATTATCTCCAAGCAAACTTAAGTCCAAGAGGATGGGCCCATTTGTTGTCATGAAAGTTTATCCTTATGGAGCTGTGGATATCAAATATCCTAAAATTGGGAATGTATTTAAAGTGAATGATCATAGACTTAAATGTTATTTTGTAGGGGATCAGTGTAAAATTAATGATCGAATGATGTTGTGTCAACTAGAATAAGAACTGGTTATGCTAGACAAACGACGTAAAATCAAGCCATTTTTGGGAGGCAACCCATAATTATTAGTGTGCTTTTGCTTTGATTGTTTTTTTATGTGTGATTACAAAATTTTGGGGGAGTATTTTTGAGACTATTATGTGTTAGTAATGATTTTAAGACTTTATTAAGTGACTTAGACATGCCAGAATGAGTATTTGGACGTTAAGTTGACAGGTGCAAAATTGAGCATGGCGCGGATGTTAAAAACCATATGCAAAATTCAATTTCTAGAATCTTTAACCACTAATTGGTTAACTTAAACAGTCTATGACAGTTTTAGGATGTGCCTAAAAGTTATTTGAAGGATTTAGGCCTATAAATAGAAGGTTGTTTTGATGAAATTTCACCCCATACTCATTTTAGCCCTAAAAGTCTAAGAAAAAGAGAGATTTTGAGAAAATGTCCTCATGGGAGATGGATTTAAAGAAAAAGGAAGAGGCCATGAGGAAGAAATTCATTAGTCAAAGTGTACAAAAGATGTATAACGGTTTCTTAGCCATTAGTATTGAAGGAATATGGAAAAGATCAACAAAACTGAGACTAGCGAGGCTTTACTTGAGACAAAGTTAAATGAGGTTAATGCACATCTAGAGCATATTGGATGGCAATTATAAATGCAATTTTACCATACTAGTTATATAGAGGAAGCTAATAAGGCAATGTATCGTAAGAAGAAATAGATTGAAGAAGATTGTATCAGAGCTCGTCACCACCATTCGTTTTATCAGCTCTATATTACAAAAGCCCAAGGAGAGAGTAATGAAAGACATGAATTTGTTCCAACAAATGAAGAATGGAATTAAGTTAAGTGTTAGAGTTTGTTTGTTAGGAGTCATTTTTTTTATGTGTTAATGTTAAATCTTGTTTTTAGTGTTTATGTCTTTTATGTGTCTAATTGAGTATGTTTGTTTAGTGTTTGTATTTAAAAAATTTTCTTATCCGAGACTCTTTAGAATGAGAATTATGTGTTGAATGTTGCTTGTTATAGTTTGTAAATGAATATATGTGTTAGTTTGTGTGAAAATTTGTTTTATTTTAGCCTCAGAGGAAAATAATCATTTAAGTGTTGTAAAACCATTTAGGGGTGGTATATTTAGGCTAATAGTGCATTTTACTTAAGCACAAAAAATATCAAAAATCATGCACTAGCGCTTAAATGCCACATTCTTGCACTTAAGTGTGATGTAACCCGAGAGGCTAGCGCCTGCGCCACTTACCCGCGCTTAAGCGCCGGTTCATGAAAACCAGTTCGCTAACGGTTGAAGGTGAAAAAAAAAACCAAAAAATTTGCCATTTTTACTCCTGCCATCATCTTCTTTCTCTCGAGTTTGTGATTTTGAAGTTAGGGCAAAACTTTTCGTGGAGATTTCTTAGTGGATTTGAACCAAATTTGCTAGATTTGGATTTCTAAAGTAAAGAGCTTCAATTCTATGTAAAATTTTTGGATTTTCACCATGTATTTTGAGTATACTTGAAAAAACCCAAAAACCACCATTCATGGTGAAAATTGAAGAAAAATCTATCGAAATTGCATAGAAAGTGTAGTTTATGCTTATAGTGGTTAATTTTAGTAGATTAGACTTGATTTTTGAAGCTATTATTGATTTTGTGAAATTTGTAGAATGACCCCAAATATGAAGAGGAGCAAGGGAAAAACTCACTTTGATTTGAGCAAGTTTGTGAGTTCAAAAGCTTAGGACAGTGTAGTGACACTCTACAGTCACAAAAATTGATTCCTGAGAGGTGTTTTAAAAATCCAGGTGGATCCTTGGAACATTTGATCGTTTGCCGACAATGGGAACGATTTGTTGTTTTTCTGTTGTGGCTGTGATATCTGTAGTACGAGAGTTTTATGCAAACCTTCCTGAGCTGGAAGAGGATCGAGTCATGATCAGAGGCAAATTTTTATCTTTTTCCATCGGAGGTAATCAATGCGTTCTACCATTTACCACCTGATACTTTATATTTTTACGCAAACCATTGTCCGACTGAGAAGAAACTGGATGAGATTATTTCATATTTGATTGTTGGAAGGGGACTATGAAAAATTATAAATGAGAGGAGAGTCAACTTTTCCACTTCAAAGTTAAGTGCACCATCGAAAGCGTGGCACTACTTTATTTTAGCTCGTCTGTTACTGAAAAATCATCTTAGTGAAGTTACAAGGGAGAGAGCAACATTGAATTATTGTATTCAGTAAGGCAAGCTTATCAATATTGGAGCTTTGATTTATCAGACTAACATCATTTCTGCCACTACTGCTACTACTGCAGGTTTGGGATTTGCTTCGTTGATCTTTTCTTTGTGTGAGCATGTTGGTGTGAGATATGATATCTGGGAAGAAGTGTTGCTGCCTTTAAATCCAATGACAAGTGTAAATATGAAATCGTATTCTGAGCACTCTATTTTTAGTTGGAGAGGAGGATTTTCAAGATGTTAGGGAATGTCAACGTCTGCTGCATCAACCTCTAATTAGAAGTCTAATGAATCTCTATATGTTTGATTAACATTAAAATGATAGAAAATTGATCAAAAATTAATTTTACTCCTATTTTTAGTTTTATACTTGTATAATTAGGGTATAAAAATTCCTGTAGACATGTTGTTTCAATTTTTATTTCTGCTTATATGTATCTGCTGCTAAACTATTTAATTTTGTTAAGGAATTAAGTTTGGGGGGGGGGAATGAAAAATATTTTCAAAACTTGAATTTTATTTGTTCTCAAATGTACTACATGTGAATTTGATTTGAAAAGAAAAATTATCATGTATATGATGTTATATTAGGGAACTAAAATTTTATTATAGAAATGAGTACGAAAATTTAGTTAAAATTCATAGTAATGAAGAAAAACTTTCAGTTAAAAATTTTTAGTGTAGAAAATGTTAAATATAGTGTAACTATCTTTGGTAAGAAAAATTGTATTTTTGAAAAATGTAGAAATTTGTACTTTAATTTTTAATACTTAAATTTCTTTTATTAAAAATAATTTTCAAAACTATTATTATATTTATAAGTAAAAGATTTAAATCAGGACTTTGCTTTACGAAAGGAGAAGTAGAATTCAAAACTATTAATGACCTATCCAGATATAGTAATCCTTGCCTGAAAAAGAAAAAGAGAAAGAAAAAAGAAAAAAAGAAAAAGAAAAAGAAAAAAAAAGAAAAAAAAATAAGGGAGGAGAAGCTTGAAGATTAATGCCTAATAAAAAATTGGTTCCACATTTGATCTTTTTAAAATATAAGACTTGAGAAACTCTTAAGCTTAAGGATATAACATAGTAAGTAAAATTATTCTTAATAAACTTTTTTTAAGTGGAGATAATAAAAGGACTAAATTTTATATTTGGAAAATCTACAATATTTTTGAATTAGATATGAGCTCATATTTTCATATTTCTTAACATTAAAAATTTCTAAACTTTAAGTTGATCTCATTTAGTGAATAATTTTTCTAAATTGGACTACTATATTTCTAAATATAAATTTTAGTAACTCCTAAAGAAACTCATATACATATCATACTTGTTTAGTTTCTAAAGATTGAAGTATCACTTGATGACAAGTAACATTTTAAGCTTGGGGGATTTTGATACACTTAAAATATATAGTGTTTTTAGCCACATTTTTATACCTATTTTTGAGATATTGCACTTTAATGGAAGGTATTTGTGTGTTTTTCTTTTAGGTACAAGTAAAAAAGTAGAAAATGCTAAAAGGAGTGAAAGAGGATCAAATTTGGAGCAAAAATGCAAAAATGGTGCAAAAGTGTTTTGGTGCCTAAGTGCCAGATTTGGCGCTTAATCGCCGGTGAAACAGAGAAGGTCATGCCTAAGCGCCAGAGGCCCAGAGCTTATGCGTCAGAGGCAGTTATTTGACGGGTTAATTCATTTTGTCGATTTTTGAAGGGACTTTTAAGGCACCTATTGGCTAAAGAGGGTGGTTATGAACACTAGAAATGAAAGAATGGTTAAAAGACTTGTGAAAGGAGGCATCATTTGGAAAGCACATCAAATCAAGACACATTTTGAAGAGATACGAAGGCACCTCTTGAAAAATTATAAAAGAAGGAAGTTGAGAGAAAAATGGGGAAGTTCTGAGAAGTTCTTGAAATAGTTTGTGGACAAACTTTTGGAGAGATTTTTCAAGCACCACAAATTTACTTTTTCCTTTTTGTTTTTAGTTTTATTGTGAGAGTTAAGAGTGTTGTAAGAGGGAATAGATTCAAAGGAATTTCAAGAGTTTGGTGAAGGATTTGAGATAAGTTTTTATCTTTATTTTTAAACTACTTTTGGTTTTAATCAAAACTTCTTGTTGGTTTGACAATGATTTCTACTTTTAAACTAAAGTGTGGTTTTGTTTTCTCCATGGATTCTGAGTAGTTTTCTTTATCTTTCTCCTTAAAATGATAAGTAATTAAAGTGTTGGATGAAAGTTGTGGAGGGTATTAATGTTGGAAGAAGTTGTGATGATTTAATTCCATGTACTTCATTTACTTCTTGATCTGACCCATCTAGATGTTAAAATTTTTTGTGAGAACATGTAAGAATTGGAATGTTATTGTCTTAGTTAAAAATTGGAAGGAATCTCACGAGGTTTTATGAATGAGAATGTAATTCATATGATTTAGTGCAAATAAATAGGAAAATAATCTTTGAAGGGTGTAGAGTTTGAGAACTTTATAGTGACAGGCTAAAGCCCCCAACTTGATTTATTGTTTTAGGTTCTGATACGAGATGTTAGTCCCCTAATGGAGGGAATCAAGGGAACTCTAGAGTGAGAGCTAGCATCTTCCATGCCTAGCCGGCTTTTAGGGCTACTCAAACTTTAAGTTAGCCAATGTTCTTTATAGCATCTCTAGTAAGGGTAAGGACTAATATTGCTCTTATTTGGCACAACACAATTTGAATACTTCCACAACAAAATTCCTATAATTATTAATGATTTATGATAAGGAGAATGATATTTCATATTCAGTGCTTTTCTTTTACATAAACTCAAGTTATATTTAGAAGTTGTTTCTATTTTGTCAAAATATCAAAAATCCAAAAAAAAAATGAATTTTAATTACTGTAAAAATATCTATAATTTACATAATTATATTTTTGAATTAGAAAGTTTGTTATTTAGAAGTGCATATTGTGAACACTCTCCGTGGGTTCGATATTCAAGGCTTAATAAAAAAGTCATATATCACTTGATAACGATACATATACTTACGTAGTATCCCAATATATATTTATATATTAAAAAGTTAAATTCTGGTTTTCTCAGGATCAAGTTTTTGGTGTTGTTGCACAGTAGAAAAGAAAAGTGAAGAATATAATTACATACATTGTTATAATGTTGCATATAAATAGTCGAGATCACCTATCAACCAACTTTTATTGGTATTTTGACTGATGTGATGAATTTCTTCTGAGAGATCCAATTTTGCAAGTTTGATACATCCTACATAAACAATAGCGACACATTTAGAATGCCCTGCCACTGTAAAAGAAAAATGTATGAATGGGAATGGTTCTTAAAAATGACATAATCAATGTCTTTACTATAGAAAAGCCAAATCTTGTTATTTAAATTTTGAAACAAGTAAAATCTAGGTAAGAACTTTGAGTATTTCTTAGGGTTATGGTGGGCCAAAGGTACAAAAATAGCCAAACACCATAATTTATATTTTCTATTTAAATTTTGTAGCCTTTTTATTGAAAGCGAGTGGGAAATCACCCTTATATTCCAACATATGATATTAATCATGGTGAGAAGATTTAGCTCTCCCTCTGGTGAGTCTGGTGAGAGACTCCCTTCTAGATAAATAAGAGTTGTCTGCTTCCAAAATATAAGTATCCTCATGGGTCTATTAAATTTTCATCTTATTCCTACCTTTCTGGATTTTTCATTCAACTTCTAGAGTATGCTACATTTTCTGAACAAGATTTGGAGAGGGAAACACATTGCAATCCTGCTAATGTGTCTGTAAAATTTGTAGAGTATCTTACACAACTTGTTTTGCGGGAGGATTGATTTCTATTTTTGCTAGAGTGTTAGTTGTTGTTTCCACAGGAACATGATTAGGACTAGTAGGTTTAACATTTGGAACCACAATGCCACACACAGTAGGCCCCTCCACAATGGGATTAACAAATGTTGCCTCCTCATGCTCCACCACAGGTTCCACAAGATTTGACTGATTTCTTCACATTTACTCAAATTTTAGCTATTGCCTCCTCTTGCTCCACCACAATCTCTTTACTGTTGTTTCCACAGGAAGTGTTGCCTCCTCATGCTCCACCAAATTAGCTGTCATGGGGAGAGTGAGTAGAATGAGTACAAGTAAGGAGAAAAAACAGCCAAATCCTGAGCAGAGCAGGAGAGAATTAATGGAATAATAATAGAAGGATTCAAACCACTGTATGCTTTGGAAGCCTTCAAACTAGAAAAAGAGAGCGAAGAAAAAAAGTAGTATGGAACTAGTGCCTCATCACCTGGACTACCATTCGACAGTGGAGAGCATCCATGGCAGAAACACTCGCAGAGCAGCCACCACCATGATGAAAATTATGTATATATATTGAAGAAATAAGGATTCTATTCCATGAAAAACTCTGATACAATTCTGAGGTGTGGAACATTTAATTGGTCACCCTCAAGCAGAAAAAGAAGAGGGGGAGGGGGGAAATATGGATACATTGAATTCAACGGTCGCTAAGTCTTTTCTAGCAAGCCAGTTGGCAGGACAATTTCTTTCCTTATAAATAAAAGAGGTCTTGACCAATATGGAATCTTTGAGCTAGTTTATCTTTTACAGCCATTGGGACAGTCTCTAGGAGGGCACATCATTGTCATTTAATAGCATCAGTAGATTTGTGGAATGCACCTCCACCCACAGGTGGGACCAGTTGGAGATGGTAGCCAATTTAAGTGCCCAATAAATAGCAATCGGTTCTGACTCCAAAGCATCTTCAACCAATATGGGGGTGGAGAACCAGAGTAAACATTTTCCTTCATGATTTATTAACACTCCTCCTATCCCAACACCAAGATGTGAGAAGCTACCATCAGTATTTACTTTGAAACAAGGAAATGAGGGAGCCTTCCAAATTACTTTAGGTACTTTGTGTAGCTTGCTAGGTTCTGTCGGCTGAACAATGCAAATCTGAGGAAGGATATATTTGATTAGTTTGAGCAAATAAGAAATTTAGTTCCTAGCCACCTTGCTAGCATTGACAGAGGCCTCCTCAAATTTGATGAAGTTTCTTTCCATCCAGAGGAACCAGGATACAATGAAATGGATGGGACCAACTTTGGCCTTCCTCTAGCTGTTCTAAGACTCAGACAAATTTTGCCAATGAAGGTTGAGAGTATTTAGTAGTAACAAATTTATAAGCTCTCTCCAAATTTATTGTTAGAAAGTGCATTCAAAAAAGAGGTGTGAGATTTTCTCCTCAGTAGCTTTACAAATATAACATCTATATGGGCCTCTCAGACCCTTCAACTTTAGGGTGGGAAGAAGATTTTAAAAGATCCTCCAGCAGCAGAATGACATATAGGGGTCTCCCCCAAAGGGATATCATTCTAACTATTTAGTGTGAGGTAAATGAACTTAGTTGTGCTTTGGTTAGTGTTGTGCATCCGTTTAATCCTATATTATTTAGTCTTTTCAAAATGCACCTTGGAGATGTTTAGAGCAGAAGAGTCCTTTACGAAAGAATGAAGGGTATCCCAGGACCAAAGTTCTCCCTCCAAGTAGTCAACAACTCTAAGATTTAGCTTTAAATCAGTAGAGGAAGGTTCCATCATCTCTTTTAGGCACCAATGATCCAACCAGAAATTAACATTGCCTTTTCTTAGGTCCCAAAAAAAGAGGTTTTCAGCCAAGTCCCTTACTTTCAACATGTTGGTCCAAGTCTTAGAGTCACCAGTCTTTTTGTTAATAAGATTGGGGTGAGCTGCTTTGCAATACTTCCCCCACATGAACTTAGCCCATAAGGAATCCTGCTGTTTGAACTTGATCCAGATTTTACAGAAGTTCACCTGTTGCAGCAGTTTTAGCCCTTTAAACCCCAATCCACCAGCAGTAAAAGATTTGATAACCTTCTGCCAACTAGCCCAGCGTAGTTGTTGTCTACTCCCAACCCCAAGAAACCTCTTGAAGAGTCTTTCCATTTGTAGTTGAGAGCTCTTCTTCATTGATGTCATCTGTAGAAGATAGGAGGGAAAAGTAGTAAGGATGATCTTTGGAAGAGTAATTCTACCTCCACTAGATAGAAAAGAAAAATTTCAGTTGGACATTTGATCAGCAATCTTCCCTAAGACCTCATCAATTTGAGTTTGTTTCACCCTTCCTTTAATGAGAGGAACTCCCAGATATCTAAGAGAAGAGGAGGCTTCAGATAATTGTGTATGATCAAGTATCCAATTTTTCATATTGGAAGAAGTGTTCCTGCTGAAGATAACATTGCATTTACCATTGTTGAAGAGCATTCCAGAGTACAATTGAAAGAGTTTAAGGCACCTAGTAACTTTCTTAACTGCATTTTTATTAGCTCTTGGAAAAATCATAATATCATCAGCATAAACCAGGTGGGATAAAGCAATATTAGATCTGTGATGGTACCTGGCATAGGAGTTGGAAAGAAGACAACTGTGTAGCATTCTGGAAAGATAGTCCAAAGCCAATATGAAGATGGTAGGAGAAAGAGGATCCCCTTGTGGAAGCCCCCTGGTGGTAGTACAATGGCCCAAAGCTTGGTCATTGATTATGATGAAGTGTTTATTGTAATTGAGCCATCTTGCAATAAGATCACAAAAATACTTATTCAAGCCTCTAGCCTTTAGAATCTCTATGATGAATTCCCACCCAATACTATCATAAGCATTATGGATATCCAACTTGTATATCACATTTCCTCCTCTGCAGGTTTTATCTAGGCCAAGCAGCAGTCCTTAAGCCAGTAAAATATTTTCAATAATTGTTCTACCCTTGGCAAAAGCTGTCGGGTTTGGGCTAACAAGTCTCCCAAGATGAGGTTGGACTCTGACTACCATGATTTTGCTGATAATTTTAAAGAATACTGGCATAAGACCGATGGGCCTAAACTTGTTCCAGTTTTTTCTCTCAGCCTGTTTAGGAATGAGCACCAAGCATGATGCATAGAAATACTGAGGGATCTGATGTCTTTGGAAGAAACTTTGAATACCTTTGATGAGGTCTAGCTTGATTATATTGTAGAAGTCAGCAGTAAATCCATCAAGCCCAACAGTCTCTGCACTGTCAATGTATTGTAATGCCTGCAAGATTTCAGTCTCCTCAGGTATATGAGTCAGATTAAGGGCACTAGTATAAGAGTGATCAGGTGTAAACAAATTAGCATCTATAAGAGTTCTTTCAGTCAGGGGTTGTGTTAGAAGCTTATGGAAAAATTGAATAGCATTCTCAGCAATGGCTTAATTATTTAAGATCTAATTTCCCTCAACATAATGAATACTCTGAATGGTGTTACATTTTCTTTTATATTTTATATAAGCATCATAAAACTTGGTGTTTCTATCCCCATCTTTGAATTTGTTGATAGCAGTTTTTTGGCTAAGAAATTATTCATGCCAGTTTATTGCAGTGATCAAAGACCTCTCATCAACCTCATGATTGATAACAACAGCTTCAGTGGTCTTTACCTCCCTTTTATCCATCTCAATAAAATGTTCCCAAATGTATTCCAGCCCCAGGTTCTAAGGGCTTTGTTGATTTTGAGAGGAAGGAGCCAGAGTTTGATGAGAGGGTCTTCATGGTAGATATCCTTACATTGTTGTACAACAAACTTAGTGAAGGAAGGATGATCAGACCAAATGTTAAGGTATCTAAAATGAGGAGAATTGGATGGTGATGGGGGAAGTGCATCAATAGAAATCAGTAATGTTTTATGGTCAGAACCATCCATACTCAAGTGGGTTATAGAAGTGAGCAGAAAATTGTTGAGCCAGCAGTCATTCACCAAGAATCTGTCTAGTCTTTCCCAAAATTTCCCCCTCCTCCAAGTTAAAGGAGGGCCATCGAAGCCAAGCTCAAACCTATGTGCTACCTGGATATTGTCACTAAAGTTGGTCAGCTTGAAGAGGTTTGGGGATCTACCACCAATATTCTCAACAGAATTAGCAATACAATTGAAATCTCCCCCCATCATCTATTTATTTGTCATATTAGAACTAATAGAATGAAGAATAGACCTCTCGGCAATATTTTTAGTTGAGGAGTTGCCCGTAAGAAGTTGTCGGTCACTGGAATTGAAATCACGTCGCCTGCTTTGGAAGGACTTTTTAATTTACATATAGATTTAAGTTTATAAAAATATGAAATCAAACTGATCCCATACATTTCATAGTTTAAATGAAAGAGTGTTGTACCTCAAACCCTGTATATATCCTTAAAGATAAACACAAGATTTAAGGATGATGCTCGATCAAAAAAATTGAGAAATATATGACATTTGTTTGGTCTGCGAAACCATTTTATTTGCCGAAAATTTCCCTCATTCTATTTGAAGAATTAAATAGGGTTTATATTAAGCTTGTTTCAGATACATCCTAAATGATCGAAGTCATCTAAGAAAACTCTCGATAAAAATCTGGAAATATTATCTTCAAGGATTTGAAAAGGATAGAACTTTTCAACGAGATCAGACAAAGAGGTGTGAAAAGGGAATGGTTCAAATTTGGAATATTTATTGTAGAATCAAAAGGAGGAAGATTTAGCATATGTCATAGATTCAAAGGAAAATCCTCGGTGACTTCCTAGTCTATCTTATGATTTGGCTTAAGTTTTGAGGAGAAGTATTTAGGTGTTTCATCTTGCAGATTTTATTAATTTAGGGCTTACAATCAAATGAAACGATTACACAAATAGCTTAGAAGATGTGAGGATTTAGGTCATGACAAACGACAACCTCAAAATCCTCAGACGAGTTAGGGCTTATATTGTATAGCAAGGCTATACGAAGGCCTAAAGATGAGCTGAGGATTTATGTTGCATAAGCAAACAACCTCGACGTCCTATGACTTGGTTGTTTAATTCTAAGGAAGACAGGTTTTGCTGTTGAGGATGGTTGTGCTGCCTATCATGCTAGCTCCAAGCTTCTTGTCGTGATGAGTTTAAGTTTTCTAGGGTGTGAAGTTGTGATTTTAAATCAAACGACCCTATGGTTGAAGTTCTTTAAATGTTATGGGGGATGTTAAAGTTGATTAGAGCGACACCAGTTAGGATTCTACGGTTCTGTCATTCTGGCACCACTATTTTCTATTAAATTTACTTAGTCCAAATGAATTTATTAAACTAAACTTAATAAGTTCCATAATTTCATTTAGACTGTGGGAAGCCTTATTAGCAACCGTAGGTTACCTCCTCCAAGGAATTCACGATCATCCGATAGAGACGTCTTAATTTAGTTGTAGTTGTGGTTTTGTGTGATGTTTGTGATTAAATTTTGAGTTATTTTATATTTTGAATATTGTGGAGGTGATTTTAATCTTGGTTGATTTTAATTTTGCTCTTGGTTTTGATTTTATGGCTATCCTAATAGTTTTGGTTTTCATGTAGGGTGACATTGTTGTTTAGCATGCAAGTTTTGTAAGCATAAAAGAGTACAATATGATAGTACAAGAAAGACGACACAGTACACTATAAAAGGTGTACATTGCGAGTCTTCTCATTCCACCACTTGGAACTCAAAATGCATGTGAGAGCACTTTATATATAATAGAAAAGTAAGGTTTTGGTGATCTACCCAACACTAGGTCATATCTTGGTGGGTCCTTATTAATTTGATTAAGGATGATTTTGTTAAGCAAAACATATTAAATTTAGTAGACCTCCGAGGTATCCAACAGATCTGGAGAAAGAAGCAAGTCCATGCTTCCCTCTCGCTACTTGGTGAAAAGTCTCAAGATCATTTAAGCTTATAATGTTGCTTAATAACTCGTCCTGTAAATACGTTTCATGCTCAGTGAACATTGATGTTTCAATTATCCCTAAGAGTAGGAAAATTATCACTTATAATTTATTTCAAGAATTATGTGGGTGAATACCCTTAAAGGGGCAAGTTAATGCTATCAAGGTACTTAGCCAACCTTTTTTAATTTGGGCTTATAGTGTTTTAAAGTTGTTCAATTTTAATTATGTTTGCATTTCTAATCCTCATTTAATTAGATTTGATTTAGCTTAAGTCACTAGTAAGCCCTTTAGACTTTTGATAAATATCTTAGTTATATTTTCAAAAAGATTGAATTTTTAGGTGATGATGCTTCAAAATTTATAAAAAACATTTGAATCATTAAATAGGGATTTAAATTAGTGATTTATTAACACCCAAAACCATACCCCTAAGTTTAGGATCATTTAAGTTGGTAGACTCCCAAAGTTTGATAATTTAAGGAAAATACAAATTTATCCTTTAATTAATAAAAGTGAGATTGGTTTCTACCAATTAATCCCCTGTGTTTCAATCATCCAAATATGTTGATTAGGATCAAAGGTTATCTGTTTCCCTTTCTTGAATTAAGCCTAAATGTTAATTAAGGTCGAATTTCCAAAATTACAGTTTTGCTTCTAAAGCTCTATCACTTCATTATTTGTCAAATTTAATTCAAATGACTTTCAAATTTTTATCCCACCTCACTCAAGGGTTAATTAAAACATCAGAGGAGAAAATGTGATTTTTCAAAATTTAATTTAAATTACATATTTATTTTTATGCAAGAAATAAGATTTTTTAAAGAAAAATCCACAACTTGACCATGGAAAAGCTTAATCTTTTGAAATGTTTACTGGAGTTAAACTTAAACTAGAGAAACACTTGGACCAAATTTCATGATTTATTGAGTTATATTTGAATATTTAGAATTATTTTAAGTTGTGGAGTATTTATTAAATATAAATTATTTTAAATGTGTAAAATTAAGTTTTATATTTTTATTAATTCTCCCCAAGGTAAAGGAACCCACAATTTAAATTTCACATTTTTCTGACTTTTCTTTGAATTGTTGGAATTGTTTTAGTGAAAATCCATTCTTAGCCTTAGAAATTTATTTTAAGGTTCAAAATTCAATATCTTCACTTATAAAATTAAGAAAAATATTCCAATTGTTCCTAAGTGCTTAAGAAATAATTTAGAACATTTTCATGATTTTTTTTTACTTTTTGTTATTTTTATCATTTGTTAATTATTTAAATATTAAAAATAGGCTAAAAATAAAGTTTTTATTTTAATTATCATTTTATTTTTAGAAAATTTCTTTGATCATAGAGATCTCCAAAAACTAATTTTTATAATTTTTTAATTTATGTTTTAATTATCATAAATTATTTTAGTGTTAAAAATGAAACTTAACATAGAAAATTAATTTGAGTTATCAAATAATCTCCAAATGTTTTGAAATTTTTATGGGAAGTTCTCAGAACTTTAAATCATAGTGGAGATGGAAAATTAAGTCATTTAGATGTTTGTACTTGCCAAAATTAATTTTCTTTACATTTTAGGGTTGGTGGAAATTAAGTGCACTCTTAATGCCAAAATTTTCTTGGATTTGTCTAAGTAACATGCTAATTATTGTGATTAATTTATGCAAATAATAGACATAAAGTTGAAAAATATGGATCTTTATCTAGAGGTCTCTTTTGACTTTAGAAAAATTAGAGAATGTTCCCGATGATAGAGGCAACAACATGACAAAATATCAAGTCATTGTGAAATGTTTACATGCATGAAGAATTAAAAGACTAAAAATAGTGTTTAAATAATTAAAAATAAAATATGCATCAAACTAACTTCAAATTTTTTTTAAATTATTTTCCTCTGTTCGCTGAGCAAGCAGATATTTTTATTTTATTTTTGTGATTTTTCTACACCAAGATATGAATTTTTGAAGTTAGGGATATTTAAATAAACCAAATAAATCCCTATTTTTCTATTTAAACATGCGGTGCCACCTCATCCTAGGCAGGTCCGAACGTTACACTTGGTGTGCTTTCATTTGACGATGCGGTCCTCCTTTTCTTTCCATCCCTCCATTGGACATGATTAGAACCGTCCGTGCTATACACACGCAATCCAACAGTGCGTGGTCATCGTCCCCAATGCCTTAGCCTGAGAACCATCCATTTTTAATGCTTAAGATCTCACTCATTTCTCAACCAAATTAGGTACAATTTGTTTTTAAATGCTCATCTAAGTGTGACAAACACATCTATAGGGTAATCAAGCCATTAAATTAACTCTAATCCAATGAAGAATCAAAATAGGGTTAGAAAGAGGGGCAATTTAGTACCTTTGCTCTATGAAGGGAAGTTTCAATTAAAGGTGGTAGACAAATTTGTGAAGGTCCAGGGAGGCTAGGGATTGAGCCTCTTACTGTGGTGAAAGGTTTAGGTATGAATTCAACCAAGGTCCATTTCAGGTGTTGGTCTAGAACTATGCTAGGGGCTCTCTATGAGGGGGATTTGATGGGGCTTCTTCTTTTTTCACTGTGGTGATGGTGTGGGTGAGCTTAATTTATTTTTGGTGGAGTGTAGATGTGTGGAGAGCTCTTTCCTGTCTCTGAAAAGGTTTTGAGCTCAAAAATTGAACTCCCGCAAGGGGATTTAGGATAATGGGGTAATTGGGTTGCACTGTGTATGTCTTAAGAAAGCTCAGGGAGTGATTTTGAAGGCTCTCCTTGAGAATGTTGCAACACACCTGTTTATGGCCATGGAGGTGAGGTGTTATAAAAATGGCTTAGGGTGATTGTCATGCCCAATTGGGGGCTGAAAATGCTTGCTTAGGTGGAGGGCAAAGAGGTTATGAAATTTAATTTGGATGAGGTGGCCCTAGGTTCGAATTGGGTTTTGATTTTTTGGGGGTGGCTCACGATTTTGGTGTTTTCTGGCTACTAGGCTGGCCGGTTAGGCCAGAAGAGGTGGCTAGGAGGTCAGGTGAGACAGGGGAATCTTTCACATCAATTAAATGGGTTGGTGTTTCATTTTGGTAAAAAAAAATCCTTGGCTTATGCAACTTTGGAATCAAATCCCTTGATTTGGGGATCCCTTCATCCATGGCTCATTTGGGTGGTTCCATTGGGTTTATTGTGGTTAATAAGGTTTAAAGTTTTGCTGTGGTGGTCTTCGGTTGGCCAATTTGGCTTGATTGGGTCAATTTTTGGTAAAGGGGTCCATGTAGGTGATTTTGGCTTAAAGTGGGTTTGGGTTAGGCTAGCCATGACCTTGAGCCCAATTGATTGAATAGAATTGTCTAGATGATTGTAATGAGCATTTTCGGTGAAGGATTGAAGTGATTTTGAGTTCAATTGGAAGCTCGATTTGAAGGATTTTAAGATTTTTGTCAATTTAGGCATGTTGGACTAGACTTGGGCTTAGGTTAAGCTAGGCTTGGAATTTAGCTCAATTGAATAATCCAAATGATCAAGCGAGATGCTATGAAGATTTTTTTTGAAGGAGTGGAGTAGAAATTTTGGGGCTAAGGCAATCAATTTGGTGGAATTTTGAGACATGGCCAATTTAGGAAAAAATTGGGGACTTTTGGATTTGGATTAAACTTAAATGAAAATGAGGCTTCACCAAGGCCAATTAAAGGTCAAGTTTGATGTGTTGGAATGTTATGAAGAGTTTAAAACATGAGTTATGGAAAATTGAGTGGGTTATGGGTTTAATTGGGGGAGATTAGGTCATGTGACCAAAATTTGACCTAAATCAAAATTGGGCTCAAGGAATAAGCCAATTGAGCTTGGATTTGGTTTAAATTGATCACATGGAAGGTGAATATGAGTTTAGGATTGAAATTGGGGGAAATTGGGGGAAATTGGGACCAATTTGATGGACATTTGAGGTAAATTTGGGGAGATTCAGCCTTTAAAGGCACGTTTTTGGTCAAAATGGTCAAATTGGGTCATGTGGTAGTTAGGAAAAATGTAATTGGCAATATTTGGAAGGTTTTGGGAGTTTTTGAAAATTTTTGGATTTTTTTTTAAATTTTGGGCTAAGGAGGGGCATTTTGGTAATATGGCAATTTTTGGTGATTTTGGGTGATTTGGATGTTTTTAAAATGTTTGAAATGATTTTTGAACATATTTGGGTATTTTGGGTAAGTTTGGAAATTTTGGCCAAATTTGGGATTTCTAGGGTACTTAGGTAATCTAGGGAATTTTAAGGACAAAAAGGCCAAGTTAGGTATTTTTGGTAGAATTGAGGTGCTAACCACCATAAATGAGCTATGGACTAATGGGAACCCCATTTGGGTCCTCTATATACTGATCTTAGCTAAGACCTAGCCTAGGGCCAGAGGGTTTAGGGGATGTTCAATGTAATTAACTGAACCCCTTCCTGACCAGTTGTTGGGAAGCCAGACAAGGGGAACTTCTTCTGTCACGCATGTTTAAACTTCTTTGTTGGAATATCAGGGGATTTCAGTCCCACAATCCTTGAATAGACTTAAAAATTTAACTAAGAAACATAGGCTCTTTTGCTTTGCCATATTGGAATCTTTAGTACATAGTACTCCTACACAAATTCTCTAAGAATTTTTCTAAATTTAATTTTCTGCACAAGATAAACAAAAAAATCTAGCTTTTTTTTTGAAAGAAAGAGTTCTAGCTAAAGCTCTTGTTGAATCATCCTCAATTTCTTCATGTCTCCTTGCAATGTGACCTTATTTAGACCTATGCTACCTTTGTATGTGCAGGTTGTACGCCAGGGGAAAAAATTGTACTTTGGCAACAAATTCATCAACTCAAAGCATATATTAATGGGCCCTGGTTACTTGGTGATTTTAATAGTGTGGCAAGACTGAAAGAGAAATGGGGAGAGAAACCAATTGATTTAAACCAAATGCTTTTATTATCTGATAAAATAAAAGGTGATGATTTATCTGATTTGCCTTTTTAGGGTCCACCTAACACTTGGAAGAGAGGTATACTTCATCAAAGAATTGACAGATTTTTGGTGAACTCTTGTTGGCTAGAAAACAACCTTCACACTACTGTTTCACAACTCACCAACACCTGTTTAGATGATAGACTCCTCTTGTTATCTATTTCTCCCACCAATGCTTTCCCCAAACCCAGATTTAGATTATTTAATCTTTGGTTTGAACATCTGGATTTTCTCCCTTTTTTACAATCTGTTTGGATCCCTAACAAATCCCTTCCCCCTTGGATCGGGTTATGGCATGTTCAAAAACCAGTTGCAAAAAAAATTAAAATACTTAAATTGGAACTATTTTGGGAAACTGATTACCAAGGTGGAGGAGCCATAAAAGGCAGTGATTAAGGCTGAACGAGAGATTGCATTGGGCCTCACTGATGTGATAAATCTTGTGATTGCCAAAGCCAATTATTTACAGACAATCCAATCAGAAGAAATGTTCTCAAATAGAAGGCAACCATGAAGAAATTTGTAGATGGAGATAAAAATATCAAGTTCTACCATGCCTATATTAAACAAAGTAGAAGTTCTAATGCAATCCTAAAGATCAAAGGGGCTAATGGCTGCTTGACACAAGACTCTGATCAAATTCCAATTAGTGTTGTCAATCATTTTAAATCATTCATGTCTCTTCCAAATACCTCCAATCTCCAATCCTTTGAGCCTGCTTTTCTTGTTGACAGGTTTGATGAAATTGCTAGCCTAGATTTAACCTTTATTCTTTCTGAAGATGAAATTTTACAAGCCTTATATTGTATTGATGAAGGGATTCACTTCCTCTTTTTATATCAAAGCTTGGTATATTGTGAAGATGGAAATCATTGATGTTGTAAAAGCCTTATTTAGTGGTTATGATATGCTTAAATACTTTGTGATCTCTACTATTACTTTGATTCCTAAGGACAACCAAAAAAACTAGCTAGGATCATTTAAGACTCATTGCTCTTACCACTGTGATGTCCAAGTTCATCAACAAGATTTTGGTTATCAGACTTCAGCCTCACTTGCCCATGTTGATTGCTTCCAATCAATCTGTATTTGTTATTGGTAGATAGAACACTTATTATGTGTTGCTCACCCAAGAATTGACCACTTTGACCATGGTTGACTAATTTGGCCATGGTTAACCAGTTTGACCATGGCTGACCTAGATTAACCAGGGTAGATCTGGACTAATTAGCTTAATCATTAGGTGGCTTTGATCCTTTTATATTTAAAAGAACAAATTATGGTTTAAGAAAAGCTAAGAAGACCACTAATAAGGTAAGAGATCAAATTGAGTAGATCCCCTTCTTAACAATCATAGTGATTCCTAACATTATCAAATTTAGACTATTGACCTAGGATAAACTTACCCTTAATGATCAATTGATCTATTCACATAGTTAATACTCTAAAACTACTTAACAAGAAGATAAGGTTTCAGCTTATATAAGTGATATAGATTAATTTTTCAAAACTGGTCAACAACTTGTTTCCAACATTTAATTCAAAATACCTTCCAAAAGGACATAGTAAAAATGGTGAACAAGCACATCCTACAAACATGTCAGAAGATATCATATCTTAAAGATAGCAAAGGGCTAAAATTATCATGAGTGAAAGTGGTGGGGTCAGGAAGCAAAAATAGTTCTTCAAAAGTGTCCTTAAACATAAAAAACATAAATTTAATATAATAAAATTTTAATTTCTTACAATTAAAACGTTGAAGAGGACATTATGAATTTTTTTTTCATGATAAAAAAAACTTATAAAAGCATGAACGAAAATAAATTTTCTTGTTCTTGGATTCGATGCTTTAAATTTTATTATTATTTTTATAAGTAACACTTATTAATCTCTTATTAATTCATTCCCTTATCGAACATGTATCCCAAGTGATGTTCAACGTAATATAAAGAAACTTATTTGTAAACTTATTTCTAGGCTATGCCTATACAATTGTCCTCATAAATATTCTTCATTTTAGTCAATGTGATCTCTTAATATATTTATTAAATTTAGTTCCAATGACTCTCATAAATTATTTTAATAGTCCTTAATTCCACTTTCTTCTTATTAAGTAACTCTGATTGCATCTTCCCTTTCAATTAGGGTGAGTTATGTATGAAATTTTATTTTAAATGTTGTGATAAATTTTTTTTTTGTTTAAATGTTGGTATTTCATAAGCAGATGTTGTGATTGAAAATTTTAATTTTAAAAGTGTTGTCTGTGGATAAATCTCTGAAATAATTCTTTGTGCATATTATATAATTTTTATTTTTTACATTTGCTGGTATTGGAAAGAGAATTCACGTTTTTTATAATTTTTTTTATAATTTTGTACAAAATTTTGATCTTATTATTTATTATGTTTATAGGTATGTGCATAAGGATAGTCTGACCTCTGTTCTGTAGGTCTGCACCGTCGGCGTCCATCCTGGCGTCGACAGAGTTGAGTGTTTCTTCAAAAACATTATT
Source organism: Phalaenopsis aphrodite (assembly GCA_003013225.1). Classification (NCBI taxonomy): domain Eukaryota; kingdom Viridiplantae; phylum Streptophyta; class Magnoliopsida; order Asparagales; family Orchidaceae; genus Phalaenopsis; species Phalaenopsis aphrodite. The sequence goes on along the minus strand of NEWO01000677.1, from coordinate 248,304 downwards.
TTGACTCCAAATTCCATCCTTTTTTGCTTCTTTTTTGCTTCAATTCCTAAAAATGAACGACCTGTAATAAAACATGAAAAATACTCTCCTCTAAAGCGCAATATCACAAAAAAATGAGTATATAATTTAGGTCTAAATATGCATATATTTTTAGTTTATCAAAATCCCCTAAACTTAAATATTACTTGTCCTCAAGTAACTCTTTTTACTACATAAAAATATGACTCATGGCGAAGAGTTTTAACTTCTAGATTTCCATATTTTAGTCCACTTAATACAATAGCATAACTTAAAGAAAAATGTAAAATAACTCCAGTTAATACTAAATGTATAAGAATATCTAGCAATCAAGTCTAAGATTTTTTATTCTCTATTCTTTTCAATAAAAATTGCAAATTTTCATATTAAAGCCGCATAAAATATTTATATGAAAAAGAACTTCATGAAACTTTATTAGTAAATATGCTAATACTTAAATATAAGTTTAAAGAATGTAGCCAAGCTTTCTTCTTTAAGTTAATTCAAGTGAAACCAATTTTTAATTAGACATCTCCTCAAGCTTCTCCTCACATCTTTTTCTTTTCTTTTCTTTTCTTTTCTTTTCTTGTTTTTTTATGTGAGGATTACTATATCTAGATAGCCTTTAATGATTATGAACTTCACTATCCTTATCTTAAAGTTAAAAAATTTTCACATTCCTTCACTTTATAAATTTATATTAGCTTTAAAGATTTTTCATTAAGTTTTATTCTTTTTTTCTTACATGAATCTCTAGGATTTTTTAACACTTCAAAAAGACAAATTCTTTTACTTATAATAGAAAAACATAGTCTTATTCTCTTATACAAAATATCTTAATCCTTAAAATTAACCTTTATTATTGAAAATTTTTAATTAACTTTGCCATATATTTAGAAATATAAATGTAGTTATCTAAAGTTACACTCTAATAGAAAAGGTTATGTTAAATTCAACAATTTTGAAAATATAGCTAATTGGGGATAAATAAATTTAAGTTTCTTTATTTAAAAAAGGGTTCTTTCTTCGCCCCCAAACTTAAATTTTTAAAAGATTTTGCATGAAAAATTTAAAAAGGAATAAAGGGTCAAAGAAAACATTTAATACCTAAAAAAAGACTTACCTGTTGAAGGTTCTGACACTGAAACTTAACTCTGAAACATTGCAGGTGCTAATATGAAAAGCTACAAGACTTAAAACATTAAATAACACATAATAAATATAAAAATTTGAAGAGAAAGAATTTACTACAAATACATTCAACAAAGTACTAAAAACTAACAACAGTACTAAAATGATTTCCAATGTAAAAATAGTTTTACAATTCTACTTTTCACAATATAACATAAAATCTAAAATAAAACAAAGTATCACACTAAAAAAAAATAATAACAATAAACTACAACCAACTATAAACTAAATAAAAGATTAAACTAAAACATCACTAGTCATCAACTTCTTCTTCTTCTACATTAAAGTTTTGCTGCTGATACGGTGTAAACACAAGGTGAGTAGGAAACTAAACTGAGTGGTTACCCCTCATGTATCTAACCATCACATCATCATAAAAAGCATCATATTCAAACTTTTTCCTTGTCAAATCATCATTATGTGCATTTCTGGCCTCCATATTTTCCATTTTGTTTTCCATCCTCAAGACATCTCCCTGTTGGATCATCAGTTGCTCCATAAGTCCTTGGAGAGTAGGAGTACTAGAAGTAGAAGGAATATCCCTACACCTACTTCCAGATCTTCATCCAACAAGAGATTCATATGTTTTAATATTTGTAGGCCCAATAGGTTTTAGAGGTTCAATCCTCTCCTCATTCATTCCAAAATCAGCTCCTGCCTGTTCACATAGTGTGGTGTGTTAAAACACTAGTAGTTTCACCCAAAGCAATAGAGCGAGTGTTTATATAAAAAATAGAGCTTACATCTAGCCTTTTCATCTACTGGATACAAAAGTTCAAGATGGCTCTATCCTTTATAACCTTGCTATGATGATTTGTTGGTATCATTCTAGCAGATATAAAATAATGTCATGCCTTAGATACCACGTTTAACATAGAAAGATGGAAGTTTATCTTAAAATTTATCTTCACCTTCCAAGCTCCTCTTCCATCAGTAAGAAAAAAAATAACTTCATGTAAGGCCTCATTTGTAGCAGAAAATGATTTTTACTCACAGCTATACACATCCTCTAACTGGCAAAATTCATTAATTCTTCTTGGAGTAAATTCTACTATTTTCCTATGAATTAAAATGTAGTCTTCAGAAGTTTCCTTTAAGTTGGCATAGTTTTCCATCACTATACCAATAATAGCCGGGGAGAAAAGTAACAAAAACTCTCCCACTACCAAGCAACGATTAATCTTTTGACTTCTACACACGGATTTTAAGTACTCGATTCAGAATTAATTTCTTAGTTGCAAGCAAACTATTGAAAAAAATGTTAGCCTTGTAGTTGACAAACTTTTGATCATCAAAATGCACTTTTCTTTTTTCCCTTGCTTATTCTCGGTGCCATGGTAATCTAATAAAATTTGATAAAATCCAAATAAATTCCCAAAATTCTGAAAATCACAATGTGGAACGTTTTAAACTTAAATCTACTAAGTAAGAGTTCTTCACCAAAGGATTTTCTCAAAATCTTCTCAAAAAATTTTAAAATTTTGTATCTCGGCAATGTAAGATAACTGCTTGGTGAAAATAAAAAAATTTTGGGCTCAAAGTGTAGCTCTTATCGAGAGAAGATGAAATCCAAACTTCTTTTGCCTTAAAATCACCTCAAATCCAAGCAATAGTAAGCCTGAGGTGCACAAACTGGATGTTGAAGGTGACTGGAAGGGTAAAAATGGTGTTTTTACTGTGCAAATCACAAATTTTAAGGGATTTAGGTTTTTTCGGGTCGAGGGCACTATCGGTGCCAATTTTGGCACCGTCGGCGCTAGTGGCCAAAAATTCATTTTTTCAATTTTCAACTTTTTTTCAATTCACTCTAAAGTCTAATTAGTCTTTTTGAACACTAATTTTCTAAATAATTCACAAACAAGTATTTTCACAAGCAACACCAAACTAACTTTTATATATGAAAATGCAATTTTTACAAATACACTTTTCTAATGACATTTTCACATACATTAAGCAAACAAAAATATAATTAAGCATCAAAATCAAGCCACAACACTAAAACACTGACACAAAACTATACACATAATCAAAGTTTATAGAGTTCTAAAGCAAAGTAAATCCAACACAGTCACATTAAAAACCTAATTATTTTAAAATAGTAGGGAGTCCAACTTCTTTACTTATTCTGCTTTATCTTCAGAACTTTCTCCTCCTCTAATGTCTCCCAAAGACTGGTAATGGATGTACAAATTGTAGAAGGATTGGTATGGGAATTGATCAATTGAATTTTCATCAAACCATCCACTTTTCTTGAACATGTGCACCAAACTTGCTTCAATTGCTCAAGTATGATGAAGTTCTTCATCCTCCAATATGAGTAATCAAAAAGATAGTAAAGATTTTATATTGCATTCATAATACTCTGAAGTTCTCTTTTGATTTTCTTCATTTTCTTCTCTGAATCTATTGAACTTCCAACTATTTGTGGCATTAATGGTGTTGATGCATGTGATGAATGATCCAAAATAATGTTTTAACGCTTCATTTCCATTCCCAATATAATTTTCATCAATAGGAATCATGGGCTTCCAGGGTAATAACACTTTCTCCCAACTTTCATATGACACTTGAGATTGACTAAAAAGTAGGAAAATTATAGAAGGATGCCCTAGTCCATATATAGGCCTATTCATCATAATACCCATAACAAATTTTAAAATAATTGATCCCACATCAGTGGGCTTTTCCATTTGAATGCAATAGTTTGAAATTGCACTTTCTTTTGCAACTCTACTAATCTACAAGGTAGAGAGTTATTTTGCAGACAAGAAGAAGTGCCATTGTTTTAAAATTGGATTAAGTAGTGAAGCAGAGAAACTAACGTATCCCTCATCTCTGATTTCCCAATTATCATTTTCATCCATCACAAAATTATATACATCTTACGTTATATCTCTCATTGGGATAAAATTTGTATAATGATAGATTGACACATTTTCTACCATATACAAATCATTAATTCAAGGTGGAGTAAATGGTTTGGCCTTACCTCAAACGAAGATGACTCCTTGGGTAATTCTATATAAGTTAGAATAGAATTCGTTTACCACTGGTACAACAACTATAGCGGTAGTGTAGCATAGAACTTCCTAACACCTCTATATTATGATTTTCTCAATTTGTGAACTTGGATTACTCAATCCATGATTGACAAAGTTTCTTTACTTGATAAGTCTCTTTTTTATAAAAACTTTATCGTATAATATTTTCTAGAATTAAAAGCCATGGATTTTGAAATTTGGAAGTTTCTGGTCGTCTAAGGTAGTTTATAGGCCTTTAAAAACACCTCTCGGTGGTTATTTAGGAGCACAATCCCACCAAAGTCCTGCAAATTTGTCCTGAATGCATGAAACAGCTTGGGTTGCTGTCGGTGCTCTTGATGGCGCTGTCGACGCCATGGCTCGTGTAGATAGGCGCCTGAGCAATGAAAAATATGTTGAGATTTTCATACCTATTTTATACTAATATTGATGATATTGCACTTTAAAGAAGGGTATTTTTGATGTTTTATTTTGGTTATGTTGAATTATGGTCATTGGAGCAAGAAGATGCAAAAAGGAGCGAATTTGGAGCAATAAGTACCAAAATATGGAGATTTTAACTAGGGCGCCGACGGTAAGCCCAAAGGCGCCGACGGCAGGTTTTCCTGAGAGCCTAGATTTAAATATTCTAGAAGGCTGCCGATGGTGCCATCGAGGCCACCGACGGCAAGGCAGTTCTTTTAATAGGTGCATTGAGTGTGGACGATTTTTGAAGAGACGCTTAGAAAACTCTTGGAAAACTCTTCTACAACTTTAAGAGAAACATTTGGGCTGAAAAAAGAGGAGCCCCGTTGCGGTGTCTGCTGAGTTTTTTATTGTTTGTAGAGTGTAGAGAGTTTAATTTAGGGTTAGTATTGTGAGGAATTTTTTGAGAGAATGTAAGTGTGGAGGGAAAGTGAGATATTTCTTCCTCCTTACCGCTTTAAAGAAGAATTTCATGTGTTGTAAAGAAAGGAAGAGATTCAGAAGAACTTTGAGGAGTTTGCTTGTGGAGTAATTAGAGATAAGTGGTATTTACTTATTGAAGTTTGTATGGCCTTGCTTTTATATATAGGTTCTATGTTTTGTCGTATCTTCTCCATAAGTTCTGAGTAGTTTTCTCTGTCTTTCTCTTTGTCTTGAGATTTTGTGAAATGGTGATTTGAATTGGTTGAGCCATGAGAATGTTAAAGAAGTTGTGATGATCTTTTCACTTCGATCTTAATTTACTTTCAATATGGCCGATTGATTTGTTAAAATATGCGAGTTTGATAACTAAAGTGAAGATTAGATCCAAGATTTAAGGAGATGAAAGTCCTTGAAAGTTGGGTGCAAATAAATAGGGAAATAAAATTATCGGGTGTAAAATTGGAGATTTTAGAGTGACAGACTAAAATTCTCATATCGGTCCTATCGTTTGGGTGTTGAAGTGTAGATGTTAGCCCTCAGGCGAGGGGAACGTGGGAGCTTCGAAGTGAGAGCCAGTATCCTCCCAGCCTAGCCGCAAATTTAGTAACCAAGAATAGGCTTAGTCAATGTTCTTTATGCCTGGACCAAAAAGTAAATAATAGGTATGCTCCTATTTGGCACAACACAATTTGAACTAATTCACTTTATCCATTCACTTTAATTTCTTAACAAGTAGAAGGATGCTTTCTTATATATTGAACTTCACATTATAAACTTTATTAGTAGAATTAGTAAATTAAGAGTTTGTTAAAATTACATATTTATTTCAATTTCCTATTAGTGACAAATAAACAATTTAAACTATATTGTTGTTATTAAGTATTACATTTCTAAATCCTAGTTCGTAGCCTCTAATATACTCCTCGTAGGATCGATATCCAAGACTCCATTTGAGCCCTGTATTACTTGAGCGATACGTATACTTGCGTTGATAAGTGTGACTACAATTATTGAATATTTTATACACATTTTTATGAAATCTATAACCGTTTTCAAGTTTTTGGCGCCGTTGCGGGGGACTAAATTCTTCTAGCAACAATATCGAATTCTTGTACTTTTAAGAATATATAAAGTCCCTATCAAGTTTTTGGCGTCGTTGTCGGGGAGTAAAAAAAATCATAATTAGAGTAACAGACAAATTAGGACAATTAGAAAACTTTAACTTGAATTGTAACTTATTTTCATATCTAGTTAATAGTTTTTTTGTGTACTGATTTCAATTGTATGCATAAATTTGGACATGAAAATCTTATACCCTATGATTTGGAATTAGAACACACTATTAGAAGAAATAGAAAACTAAGAAAAGAACCTAGAAATAGTGACACAATAGAAAACAACGTGAATAATCAAGGAATAGAAAATTAACATCAACCTAGACCTCTACGAGATTATGCAAATCCTACAGCAGATGAAATTCACATACATATCCAAAATCCTGATGTAGCTGCTAATTCATCTGAGCTTAAACCTGCCATTTTCCAAATGGTACAAAACAATCAATTCAGAGGTCCACCAAAAGAAGATCCTAATTTACATCTTGCTAGTTTCTTAGAACTGTCTGCTACGTTTAAATATGACAGAGTTTCGAATGATGATGATAGAATTAGACTTTTTCTTTGTTCAATTAGGGATAAGGCTAAGATGTGGTTAAATTTGTTAGCATCTGGATCTATTAGAACTTTGGGAGAACTTTCACAGAAATTTCTATCCAAATATTTCCCTCCATCCAAAACTACTAAACTTAAAAATGACATAACATCATTTTGTCAGATTGATGGAGAGTCGATATATGAAGCTTGGGAGAGATTTAAAGATCTTCTTAGGAAGTGCCCTCATCATTCGTTACCAGATTGGTTGATAATTCAAACTTTTTATAATGGATTAGTGGGATCTCTTAGATCAATTATAGATGTTGCGGCTGGTGATTCTTTAATGGTAAAACCTTTTGGTGAGGCTTATTCATTAATATAAAAGATGGCTACCAACAATTTTCAATGGTCCTCTGAAAGGGTAAATCTTAAAAGAGTAGCTAGTATCCACGATTTTGATGCAATATCTATGTTAGCTTTGCAGATTACTACAATATCAAAGAAATTAGATCATTATGGAATGAATTATTCTCCAACACATACTATGATGGAAGAGAATTCATCGAGGAAATTTGTGGATGTTCAACCTTTGTATGAGACTCTAAATGTGATTAAAAATAGACCTAACAATCCTCCCAGGTTGGAAGAATCATCCTAATTTTAATTGAAATAATAATTCTTCTACAAATCAACAATGGGCGAACAACCCAGTGAACTCATTGGGAAATTCATCCATTCAAAGAAATGTTAATTATAGACCTTCTTATCTTCCAGGATTTAACAGTAACACTCAATTTAAGGAAACGAAGCTGTCTATGGAAGAGATGATACTAAACATGGGTCAACAATTGCAGAATCAAGGAAATCAATTACAAATTCAAGGGAACTAGTTACAAAATCAAGAAACTGCTATCAAGAATATTGAAAACCAATTGGGGCATATCGCTACTGCGCTTAGTAACCAAACATTGAGAACTTTTCCTAGTATCGTGGAACTAATTCTTAAAGATCAAGGAAAAGAATAGATAAAAGTGATATAATTACGAAGTGGAAAAGAATTGGAAACAAGAGTGCGGAAAGAAATGGAAACTAAAAAAGAGAAAGTGGATACAAAGAAAGAAAATGATCATGAATATCCAGATTTATAGTATCCACTTACACTAATGAAAATTACTTTGGAGAAACCTCCACCACTGTTTCCTCAAAGATTGAAGCAACACAAAAAGGATAAACAATTCTCCAATTTTTTAGAAATTCTTAAGAAATTAATGGTAAATATTCCCTTTGTAGAAGCTTTAGAGAAAATGCCCAATTATGTGAAATTTATGAAAGATATTTTAAACAAGAAAAGGAAGTTCATTGATAATGAGGCTGTTACATTTAGTGAAGAGTGTAGTGCAATTATTCAGAAAAAACTTCCAGAAAAATTAAAATATCCAGGTAGTTTCACTATAACGTGTGCTACCGGTGAAAAATTTTATGGAAGAGCTTTATATGATTTGGGAGCCAGCATTAATCTTATGGCTCTATCAATTTTCAAAAAATTAGGATTAGGAGAAGCCTCACCTATTTTTGTAACTCTTTAGTTAGCGGATTGTTCAGTTTCTTATCCTAAGGGAGTTATATAAGATGTGTTAGTAAAAGTTGATAAATTTATCTTTCTTATGGATTTCATTGTTTTAGATATGGAGAAAGATAAAGAAATACCTATAGTTTTAGGGAGAGCTTTTTCAGCTACTGGAAAAGCTATGATAGATGTTCAAAAGGGAGAATTAACTATGAGAGTTAACAATTAAGAAGTGACCTTTAACATTGCGAAATCTATGAAATACTCTGTTGTTGAAAGAGATAATGAATGTTTTTGCATGAAAATTAGTGAACATCTATTGCACGAGTATTTTAAAGAATATTTTGAAGAGAAAGAATATTTTGAAGAAAAAGATGAAGTTATTTCAGACGAAGTAGAAAATGAAGAATTAAATTATGTTTAGGAAAGATTTGAGATACTGGATATTACAAGAAATGCTGATAAGAATCTAGTTTCGTCAATTATAAAACCACCTGAACTTGAGTTGAAAATATTGCCTAACCACTTGAAGTATGTGTTTCTAGGAAACTCATCTACATTATCTGTTATTATATCTTCAGAGTTAAATGATTTTCAAGAGCAAAGACTTTTGGATACATTAAAAAGTTACAAGAAAGCTTTCGGTCGAACCTTAGCTGATATTAAAGGAATCAGTCCTTTGATTTGTATGCACAAGATTATATTGGATGAACAATATAAATCAAGAGTTGATCCACAAAGGAGATTAAACCCAATGATGAAAGAAGTAGTCAAGAAGGAAATTTTGAAATGGTTGGAAACTAAAATTATATATCCTAGTTCAGACAGTGCTTGGGTAAGTGCAATTCATTGTGTTCCTAAGAAAGGAGGAGTGACTGTTGAAGCAAAAGAGATTAATGAATTAATACCTGTCAGACAAGTTACTGGGTGGCGCATTTGCATTGATTTTAGAAAATTAAACACTGCCACTAGGAAAGATCACTTACCTTTATCATTTTTAGACCAAATAGTAGATATACTTGCTAGGCACAAATATTTTAGTTTTTTAGATGGATATACCGGCTAACATCCAATTCCTATTGCTCCTGAGGATCACAAAAAGACAACATTTACTAGTTCTTTTGGAACTTTTGCTTTTTGAAGAATGTCTTTCGGATTATGTAACGCACCAGCAATATTCTAGAGATGTATGATGTATGTATTTAGTAAGGTAACTGATGATGGATTAGAAGTGTTTATGGATGATTTCTCTGTATTTGGAACATCATTTGACACATGCTTAAATTATCTTGAAAAAGTTTTGGAGTTATGCGAAATAACTAATTTAGTTCTAAATTGGGAGAAATGTCAATTTATGATTGCAAGAGGAATTATGTTAGGGCATAAAATTTTGGAAAATGGTATGGAAGCACAACCTGCAAAAACTTAAGTTATATCTAAATTAACACCTCCCACCAATGTAAAAGGGGTTAGAAGTTTTCTTGGACATGTTGGTTTTTACATGCATTATATTAAAGATTTTTAGAAAATTACTAAATCTCTATGCCAACTTTTAGAAAAGGACAAGAAATTTAAATTTACTGAAAACTGTCTAAATGCCTTTGAGTTATTAAAAGAAAAACTAATCATAACCCCTATTATAGTTTCACCTAATTGGGAGAAATCATTCAAACTCATGTGCGATGCTAGTGATTATGCTATTGGAGCTGTTCTTTGAGAATGTTATGAAAGATTTTTAAAGTGATATACTATGCTAATAAAACTCTTAATGATGCTCAAATTAACTATACTGTTACTAAATAAGTGTTACTGGCTATTGTGTATGCTTTTAAAAAATTTAGATCTTATTTAATTAGGACTAAATGTGTTGTGCACACTGATAACTCTGCTATTAAATATCTGATGCAAAAGAAGGATGTCAAACCAAGGTTAATTAGATGGATACTTTTGATGCAAGAATTTAATTTTATGGTTATTGATAGAAATGGAACTGATAATCAAATTGCTTATCATATGTCGAGATTAGAATATCATTAATTATCTGACACCGACAATGCAATTACATACAGTTTCCCTGATGAACAAATTTATAATATGAATGAGTGGAAAATACCATGGTATGCTGATATTGTTAATTATATTGTAAGTGATATTTTTCCACCTATGCTGACATTGCAACAACAAAGAAAATTCATTCATGATGCGAAAGCGTATTTTTGGGATGAACTTAATTTATATAAACAATGTAAGGATCTTATTATGAGAAGATGTGTACCTTATGAAAAAACTGAACTAATCATTCAGAAATGTCATGATTCTGAATTTGGAGGACATTTTAGAACTGATAAAACTGCTTATAAAATTTTACAAGTTGGATTCTATTTGCCTACTTTATTTAAAGATGTTTACAGATACATTAAAACTTGTGATCGATGCCAACGAGTAGGCAATATATTTAGAAGAAATGAAATGTCTCTGAATTTCATGATAGAAGTTGATATCTTTGATGTTTGGGGATTAGATTTCATGGGACCATTTATTCCTTCATATAGGCACTTATACATATTAATTGCAATAGACTACGTTTCAATATGGATTGAAGCACAAGCTTTACCTCATTGTGCTGGTAAAAGTTTTTCAAGATTTTTAATGAAAAATATTTTCAATAGATACGGAATGCCGAGAGTGATTATCACTGACGGAGGATCCCATTTTAGGAATAAATACATTCAGAGATTGGTAGAAAAGTTTAATATTATTCATAGAATCTCTACTTCCTATCACTCTCAAACTAGTGGGTTAGCTAAAGTTTCTAATAGAGAGATTAAACAAATACTTGAGAAGACTGTAAACCTTAGTAGAGTAGATTGGTCTACTCGACTGGATACCGCATTATGGGCTTACAGAACTGCTTATAAAAGTCATATTGGAATCACTCCTTATAGGCTGATTTTTGCAAAGTCTTGTCATTTACCAGTAGAATTGGTGCATAAAGCATATTGGGCAATTAAGGAATTCAATTATAATTTGAATGATGCTGGTGAGAAGAGATTGTTACAAATGAATGAATTGGAAGAATTAAGAAATGAATCTTATGATAACGACATAATTTATAAGGAGAAACTAAAGTTATGGCATGATTGGAAGATTAACCAGAAGAACTTTGAACCAGGACAAGAAGTTTTTCTTTACAATACAAGACTAATGTTATTCCATGGAAAATTGAAGTCTCGTTGGTTAGGACCCTTTATTGTGACTCGAGTTTATACTTACGGAGCTGTTGAAATTTAAGATCAAAAGACTGGGAATAGATTTAAAGTAAATGGACAAAGATTAAAGATGTATTTTGAGGGTAAAAGATAAAATTTTAAAGAGGTTTTACTGGTCAGTCAACCTGAGTAATACCTGAATAGGTTGGGCTGACGACGTTAAACCAAGCGCTTTATTAGAGGCAACCCATAGTTATCTTTATTTTTTGGATTATAGTGTTTTTATTTGAAATTATCATTAGTTTGGGGTAGTATTGAACTCCACTACTCATATTTACTCTTGAATCATCATTAAAATTGGATCCATAAAGAAAATTGGAATGCATTCAGACCAGAGTAAAACTGTGAAATTTTTGCGTTGACCGCCGAAGACGGGCTCAACGCCGCCGACGACAGGTTTTTCCCGAGAGCCCAGGAAATTATTTCTAAAGTATCACTGACGGCTCCATCGACGCCGTCGACGGCGAGAACGACGGGATGACAATTTCCGGAGTTTGAAATGATTGTTTTTGGTGGTTTTAGGCGGGAGTTACTCCCTATAAACTTCTAAATTTGCTTCTTAAGTTAGTATTACCCCAAAAATGAATTCAAACTCCACCAAATTCATCCCTATGGCGTCCAATTCCACTGAAAATTTTAGATTTTGAGTGTTTAATCAGAGAAATTTCATTAGTTCTGAGGCGCAGCGAATCTTCAACAAAGTGCTGACAAAGAGAAGATTAATCAGAGAAAGAGGATTTGTGAATCAAGGATTAAACAATCCTTCGACGACAATTGAAGAGATGATTGTGCGATGATGATGGGAAGTGTTGTGCTACACTATAACCGTCATAGTCATTTTTGTGGTGAACGAGTTTTATGCTAATTTGCATGGAATCAACCAGGGCATCATCTATGTACAAGGTAAATTAATAACTTTTACTCCTACACGGATTAATGAGTTAGATATGATCGAGAATGTTCTTGTCCGCCATTATTCCAACTTTGTCTCGACAAGAAACCTAATGAATGAATCTACAAATATTTGACGGACGAGACTGGAGACTGGAAAATGAAAGAAAACGAGTATGTTAGTTTTTTTGCGATACTTCTAAACCCCGTTTCTAAACACTGACACTTCTTCATTTTTGAAAAACTATTATCAACGATGAGGATCGGTAAAGTTACTAAAGAAAGTGTTATTCTGAATTACTGCATCCAAATGGGACTACCGATCGATATTGGATCGATAATTGTGAAGTCTGTTTTGGGACTGATCATTCATGGATCAGCTTATGGGCTTGGACATCCTTCAACAATTTTTCTTAGTTTGCAGATAGTTCCAAGTATCTTATGAGAATTGGGAAAAAGTA
>NEWO01000677.1:209084-232521 GCA_003013225.1 Phalaenopsis aphrodite | reverse complement strand
TGAGGAGATGCCTAATAAAAAATTGGCTTCACTTAGACCTACCTAAAGGGAAAACCTAAATACATTCCTAAACTTATATTTATGGATTATTATCTTTTACTAGTAGTGTTCTCATGAAGTTCCTACCATTTGAATATTCTAAGTGACTTGATATTACAACATATAGTCATTCTTGAAAAGAGTAGAAAACTAGAACACTTAAACTTGATGACTGGATAGTCTTGTACCTTCAGAGTTAATTTAATTACTTGAATTTTTTCTGAAAATCTCATTATGGTATTTACTTAAATCAAATTTATAGTATTTTTGAATTACAACTTTACTACAATAGATCATAACTTTATGTAGCACTAAAATTACTTGAGGAGAAGTAATAGTTAAGTTTGGGGGACTTTGACCAAAGAAAAATATGTTGAGATTTTCATACCTATTTTATACTAATATGGATGATATTGCACTTTATAGAAGGGTGTTTTTTATGTTTTGTTGCAGGTATGTTGAATTATGGTCATTGGAGCAAAAAGATGAAAAAAGGAGCAAATTTGGAGTAAAAAGGACCAAAATATGAAGATTTTAACTAGGGCGCCAACGGTGAGCCTAACGGTGCCGACGACGGGTTTTTCCTGAGAGTCCAGAATCAAACATTGTAGAAGGCTGCCGACAGTGCCATCAAGGCCGCCGACAGTGAGAATGGAGGTTCTTTTAATAGGTGCATTGAATGTGGGTGATTTTTGAAGGGAGGCTTAGGCAACTCTTGGAAAACTCTTCTACAAATTTAAGAGAAACATTTGAGCCAAAAAAAAAGGAGCCCTGTAGTGGGGTCCGCTGAGTTTTTGTGGTTTGTATTGTGTAGAGAGTTTAATTTAGGGTTAGTATTGAGAGGAATTCTTCGAGAGATTGTAAGAGTGGAGGGAAAGTGAGAGATTTCTTCCTCCTTGCTGCTTTAAAGAAGAATTATGTGTGTTTAAAGAAAGGAAGAGATTCAGAGGAACTTCGAGGAGTTTGCTTGTGGAGGAATTAGAGATAAGTGGTATTTACTTATTGAAGTTTGTATGACCTTGCTTTTATATATGAGTTCTATGTTTTGTCGTATCTTCTCCATGAGTTCTGAGTAGTTTTCTCTGTCTTTCTCCTTGTCTTGAGATTTTGTGAAATGGTGATTTGAATTGGTTGAGCTTTGAGAATGTTAAAGAAGTTGTGTTGATCTTTTTACTTCGATCTTAATTTACTTTCAATCTAGCCAATTAATTTGTTAAAATGTGTTGAGTTTTACAACTAAAGTGAAGATTACATCCAATATTTAGGGAGGTCAAAGTCCTTAAAAGTTGGGTGCAAATAAATAGGGAAATAAAATTATCGGGCGTAGAATTGGAGATTTTAGAGTGACAGAGTAAAATTCTCATATCAGTCCTATTGTTTGGGTGCTGAAGTGTAAATGTTAGCCCTCAAGCGAGGGGAACATGGGAGCTCTAAAGTGAGAGCCGGTATCTTCCCAGCCTAGCTGCAGATTCAGTAACCAAGCATAGGATTAGTCAATGTTCTTTATGCCTGGACGAAAGGGTAATTAATTGGAATGCTCTTATTTGGCACAATACAATTTGAACTAATTCACTTTATCCATTCACTTTAATTTCTTGACAAGGAGAAGTATGCTTTCTTATATGTTGAACTTCACATTATAAACTTTCTTAGTAGAGTTAGTTAATTAAGAGTTCGTTAAAATTACATATTTATTTCAATTGCCTATTAGTGACAAATAAGCAATTTGAACTGTATTGTTGTGATTAAGTATTGATTTTCTAAATCCTGGTTTGTAGCCTTTAGTATTACTCTCTGTGGGATCGATATCCATGAATCCGTTAGAGCTGTATTACTTGAGTGATAAGTATACTTTCGTTGATAAGTGTGACTTTACAATTATTGAATATTTTATACACATTTTTATCAAATCTATAATGGTTGTCAGAGACTTAATTCTTCTACCAACATTATTAAATTCTTGTATTTTTAAGCATATATAAAGTCATTGTCGACGCCATCAGTGCCAAAGGCCAAAATTGCGTTTCTTTTTTTTTTGGTTCAATGTAATTCTAAATTTTCCCCCAATACCAATATTTGTCTTAATTTATGATTTATAAAATTGTGTAGGATTCATAAATATTTTTATCTCCTAATATATAGAACACTTATTAAACAAAATTGTAATATATATATATATATATATATATATATATATATATATATATATATATATATATATATATATATATATATATATCTTAACTTGGCTGCCCTTTAAAAGTTGATGCCCCAACCTACAATTTGGCTAGACCAGCTAGTGCTAGAGTGCTGGTAGAAAGAGATATCACATTGCCAGAAATAAAGAAAGTTTGGATTGGAACCCATGAGGAAGGTTTTGGCAAAGCATCATTATGGAGCAAAAACCATTATTTTGCCCTCACTGTAGGATTTTTGGGCATAATATGGATAAATGCTATAGTGGACATAAACTCTAGTTTCTTTCATGCATGCATTAATTATAGGAGAAAATGCAATATGATTCTGGAGATTAAGAACTATGAAGGGAAAATATTAATTGAGGCTGATGACATTGCTCAAGATGCTGTCAAGTTTTTTCAACAACTTTTTAATTCACACCATTCTACTTGAACCAATGTTGATGCTAATTTATTTACTGATTGTGATTATGTCAGTAGGCTGCCCTGGATCAAGTCCCCTCTGAAGTGGAAATTAGAGCTGCTCTTGATTCTATTGATGATGACAAAACTGCTGATCCAGATGGCTTCACTGCAAAGTTTTATAAAAGTTGTTGGCTTGTGGTTAAGGAAGACTAAATTTCTGTTGTACAAGAATTTTTCAACGGAATCAATCCACCTAGATAATTTACCTCCTCAACTATTACTTTGATTCTTTAGGGCCAGATCAGAAATAATTGAGGAGATTTCAGGCCCATTACTTTAACTAATTTTATTACAGGTAATAAGCAAAGTACTGGTCTTCAGGATTCAACCACATCTTCAGCTCCTAATTTGCTCTAACCAGACTGCCTTTGTTAAAAGAAGATCCATAACTGTAACATATTTCTAGCTCTTAAGATGTTGCTAGATTTGGACAGGAAATGTAGGGGAGGTAATATTATCTATAAATTAGATATCAAGAAGGCTTATGAAACTATCAACTGGAATTTCATCTTAGAAACTCTGGCTGCTAGGGCTTTGCTGAGGGTTTTATCTTGCTGATTAAAAGATGGCTTTCTTGTAATAACCACTCTGTACTTATCAATGGTTCTTGTCATGGCTTCTTTTCTGCATCAAGAGGGATCAAACAAGGGGACCCTTTGTCCCTTACAATTTTCATTTTTGCTATGGATTATTTCTTTATGCTACTGAATCAAATGTTCTCAAGATCTCCCCATTTGGCTTTTCATCATAGATAAAATGTGTGTATCAGCCATTTGTCTTATGCAGATGATGTGATTATATTTGCCAAGGCCACTAAGAATGCTACTAAAATGTTGTATGAGGCCCTTATGCATCTCCAGCTCACCTAAGGTATGGAACTAAATATACCAAAATGCCAATTTTTTCCTAGCACTAACATGTCTCAACAGATAAAGCATTGGATGTCTAGCTATACTGGTTTTAGCTTGTCATCTTTTCCTATCAAGTTTCTGGGTGTTCGTTTACTTAAGGGCAGAAACAAGCAGATACAGTTCAATGAAGTCATTGATAAAATTAAGAATCAACTTCAATGTTGGACCAATTCTTTTTTATCTAATGGAGGGAGGATCATTCTACTTAAAAGTATCCTTACTGCTCTTTCTTCATATGCTCTCCAAATGTTTACAATGAAGAAAGGAACTCAGCTAATGCTGGGGAGAATCTTTAATAAGTTCTTATGGGCTAGGCAGAAGAAACAAGTACACTGACTTCCTTGGCAAAAGCTATGTAAACCATATTGTGCTGGAGGCTTGGGATTTAAAGATTTTCAGCACATGAGTTTCATTAATTTATGCAAACTCTGCATCAAATTTGGAGCACAAGATAGTCTTTGGGCAGTTTTCATGAAGGGGAAATATTGTAGAACTGCACATCCAAGTCTTGTTAACAAAAAGCTGGGGGATTCCAGACTTTGGGGCAAATTATTGGTTGTCAGAGAGCAAGCTGAAGGACTTTCATATAGGAGCTGGGAGAAGGACAAACAAATTTCTGGTTAGATAGATGGACATGGGATGGTGAAAAAATTAAAGGTTTAACCTCCAACTCTAATGTGCATGATATGGTTATGGATTACTGGACTGAAAATCAGTGGAATTCCACACTACATTCTAATATTCTAAACAATGAGTAGCTACAACTTATCCAACAAACACCTATCTTTTCTGAACAAAGAGATAGATATGTTTCCAAATTAGCCACTTCCCAGAAAGTTGCTGCTTATATCTATCAAACTTTCTTTCAATGGCCTTCTGTTTAATGGGGTATTGATGTTTAGGGGAAATATCTGACTACCTCCATGTATTTCTTCAGCTGGAGACTATGACAGTCTATGCTCCCAACTGATGATATACTGAAAATGAAAGGGCTGAGGGGACCTTCTTGCTCTCTTTTGTGCCATGAGGAGGAGGAGACTTTGGATCACCTCTTCTTTAAATGTAGCTTCTCGAAAAAATTCTAGACTGAGTTTTTGACAAAATTAAAAATGGATACACTCAATCTCAGCTGGAACAACTTATAGCTGCTGGAAAGAGTGGCAACAGTCTAAATTATAGGTTATCCCTTTTGTTGTTGCTTGGTTTAACTGGATGTGTAGGAATCAAGTTAAATTTGAGGATTCACCACCTATTGCTAAAGTTGTTATTACTCATTATACCTCCTACTTACAGAAAATCATTAAATATCATAACTTCTCTAATATCTTCAAGCATTGGGTACCTCAAGGTACTAACCAGTATAGTTTCAAGTTCTCATTGAGTGAGTGGGCTCCTCCTGATGGCTGGATGAAAGTAAATAATGATGGTAGCTTTTTAAAAGCATCTGGTTTTGGGGGAGTTTTTAGAAACTCCCTATGAAAATATGATCTTCATTTCTCCTCACCAACTTGGGCATTGGATGCATTAGAAGCTGAAATGATAGAAATTTATTGGGCTATTAAAATTGATGTCGAATGTAATATTGAGCCATTAATTGTTGAAGCTGACTCCAGTACTTGCATTAAGATTTTGCTGAAAGTGGAGGACCCCCCTTGACACATGCAAATGGTTTTTGGTAGCTGCATAGTGAAATTTCAGCACATCAACAAAAAAGGTAATGGGCCTGCAAATCACTTGCCCACCTCTGGTAGATGCTTTGAACAAGTAATTGTGGCAAATATCCCACCTCCTTCTTTAGCCTTTCTACTGCATGGGGATGATTTATGTCTACCACATGTTCACACTTTGTGAGGGTACATATAATACATATATCTAATTGGTTTGCAAAATAAGGTTATAAATCAAAGGATTTCACAATTGTTGTTCCCCTTCCCCCTACCTTTCAGCTTTTTGTAGGGAGATATGCTAGAAGTTCCACATCTCAAAATTGCAAATCAAGATTAATGGAGACAGTTTTGCTTCATTTGATGTTCCTTTTCTTCCCCTTCACTAGTGATGCTCCCCCTACAGTTTTTAGGGGTTTCTTTAAGCTACTTTTTAGCTTTACATTGCTGCCCCAAAGGGCAAATTGTTGTTTTGTTTATTTTGGGAGGACTGTTGATTCCTATATTGAATCAATATGTTACCCAGCTGCTCTTTACTTTGTAACATTCTCTTTAGTCCAACATGTATGTATGTATGTATATATATATATATATATATATATATATATATATATATATATATATATATATATATATATATATATATATATATAAGGATGAGGTTGGCAGTTGGAGCTATGATAGGGTTTTGGGTGAGATAAAATTCTCCGGGCACTTGGTGGTGTGTGGTGAGCTGGTGGTGGCAAAAAAAAAACTTACTTCCTTCTTGGGTTCTTCATTGGAGGTCAGCTCTTACTTTTCACTCCTTCCCGGGTTTGACAAATTAAAAAAGGTACAGTTCCATTAGAGTTTGAGTTTGGGCCTCTTGCTTGGGGGAGGGGACTTTACAATGGCCCTTCCTATTGATTTAGAAACTAATGTACAATGGACAAACGCCACTTATGTTGGAGTGGCTGGTAATACAAGGGATATTGTAAGGGATCCCGAATTGATGGTTTTTCCTCAAGTCTTTCATGACACGGCAACTGGTAAGGGTCTTCCCCTTGCATCCACCCTTTGAGTCTCAAAGAAGGGGAGCCTACTATTTTCTTTTCAACACAAGATATCACTGATCTAAATAAGGAGGTGCAATTCGCACTCATTGGAAAATTTAGCTTGGGTAACCCAAAAATGGAGCTTGTGAGAAACTACTTTGACTCCCTACATTTTATTAGTGCTTGGAAACTGGGTTTACTTGATGGGAGACATCTAATTATACAAGTCACCACTGAAGAGGACTATGCTAGGGTGTTTGCCAAGCAGTCCATAACATTAGGGGGAACTGATATGAAAATCTTAAAATGGACTTCTGATTTTGATGGTACTAAGCAGCCACCAGTGGTTCCCATTTGGTTTAAGTTACCTGGTCTGCCCCTCCATCTATTCTACCTGAATGCTTTGTTTAATATTAGGTGTGCAATTGGAAACCCCTTAAAGGTGGATGCTGCTACCTACAACAAATTCAGGCTTGCTATTGCAAGAATCCTAATAGAAAGGGATATAACCCTCCCTGAAATGAAAAGAATTTTGATAGGAAATGAAACAACTGGATTTTGGCAGGAGGTGGTAATGGAACAAAAACCCTATTATTGTCTGCATTGTAAGATTTTTGGACACACTACGGAAAGTGTTACAGGCTTCACCCCCCAAATAAAAGGACCCAAAATATCCCTCATAAGAAATCTGCTGAGAGGGGACAGAACACTACTACAACTGAGAGAAATGCTTCTATAGACAGGATTTAGCTCAACCCATATCTACTGGGACAACATTTCTCTAAGGCATTAGTCAGGAAATTCAAAATGAAACAGTGAAGAGCACATTGGTTACAAACAATCCAACAAGGGGATAAAAATTTTTCCTCCCTCTCCTAAAGCTGATGATGGGGAGGGCAGCAAGGTCTCACCTACCAAGGCTTCAACTTCAGGGGTAGAAAAAGAGAACAAGGAGATTATAAAACAAACTAAAGAGATGATTCTAGATATAAACCAATTACTAGAAATAGATTGGCTGATGAAGAGAAATAATAATAAAAAATTTAAGTTGGAGGAGAGGCAGATAATGTAAGAGCATGATAAAAATGCTAAGGAAGGTGAGATTGCTCACAAGAACTCCAATTCTCATTCAATGAGGGGAAGTGCCATATCTAGATCCCAACCCTCTATTCATCCACCTCAACTACATGATTAACATTCTATGTTGGAACATTAGGGGGATAGCTCACCTCCTATCTTTTAAAAGGTTCAAGTACCTTAACAAGAAATATAAATTTTGGTGCGTGGTTATTTTAGAACCAATGGTTCATTTTAAAACTCATAAATATTGAAAAGCATTCCAAGATTTTCCTTTTTAAATAATTTGAATAACAAGATTTGTATTTTTTGCGGAACTGAAATGCAATACACTGTTCGACTGAACCATAAATAATTCATACATCTCTCCTATAACATGGTAAGAAGGGATGGGTTTGCTACTTTTGTATATGCAGGCTGCTCAAATTCTGCTAGGTAGAAACTATGGAAAGAATTGCACACAATTAAAGGCCAAATTGATGATGCTTGTATTGTGGGAGGTGATTTCAATTGCTTAGCTTCTTCTGCTAAGAAGAGGGAGTGTAGAACTCCTTGCCTTACAAAAATGACTATTTTTAATGAATATTCAAGAGGCTAGTCTATTTGACTTGGGATATAATGGCTCTGAGTTTACATGGAGAAGGGGGAAACTTTGGGAGAGATTAGATAAAATGCTTGCTAATGACTGCTGGATTCAAAATTTATTGTAGTCACTATAACCCACCTCCGCTTGGCAGGGTCTGACCATAGATCTATGGTGATCGCCATATCTACAAAGGAGCAAAATTATAGACATTCATTCAGATATCTGAATGTCTGGTCCAGCCATAAGAACTTCATAAAAAATGTGAAAGATAATTGGGGAGACTGTGATCACCCCAATCCTTTAATTAAGTTGTGTAATCTTCCAAAAATAGTAGGGAAAGCTCTATGTTAATGGAACTGGAACACCTTCGGGAACCTTTTGAATGGAGTTGAGTAGGCTGAGAAGGAAGTGAAGTAAATGGAGAAAGCTCATAGTGATGGGATGGTTGATGAAGCTTCCCTTTTGGAGGCTAATGAAAAGTTACTTACTGCTGTAAAATGGCAAGAACTTTTCTAAAGCAAAAAGATGCCAAAACCAAATTCACTGAAGGGGATAAAAGATGGTGTTCTCACGGCAGATTTTTATAAGAAGTCTTTGAAGGTGATAAAAGATGATTTCATAAAGGCAATTAAATACTTTTTTCAGGTGCATCCACTTCAACATTATTTCAGTGTTGTTACCATAGTGTTTATACCTAAATCTTCTCTAAAATACAAGTGGAACCAATTCAGAACTATTAGCTTAACCAATGTTATCAGCAAGATTATCGTCAAAATTTTAGTGTAGAGAATTCAACCTGTCCTACAGTTTTCGATGAGCCAAAAATAAGCTGCTTTTGAGAATGGGAGAAGCATTGGGGACAATGTGTTGATTCCCTTAAGAGATGTTACTGGATCTTGAAAAGCCTTGCATGGGGGTAAGTTGATATATAAACTGGATTTAAAAAAGTCTTAGGATATGGTTAATTAGGAATTTGTCATGGAGATCCTGAGGGCTAGAGGTTCCTTTTCTGATTCCTGTCAAACTATTAAAATATGGTTACAAGGAAATGCAAACTCAGTAATAGTCAATGGAAAAGCACATGGGTTATTTAAGGCAACTAGGGGTTTAAAACAAGGAGACCCCCTCTCCCCAATAATATTAATTTTAGCTCTATACTATCTGTCCAAACTTATTGAGAAATTCAGCAACAGGAAGGTCATAATATATATCATAGTAGATCTAAATTGGATATCAGCCACCTTATCTATGCAGATGTTAATCTAATTTTCTCCAGAACTAATAAGTATTTCATCAAACACCTCCATGAGTGCCTACAACAATTTCAACACAGTTCAGGGTTGAAGGTTAATAAAGAAAAATGCCAAGTACTGTTTAGCAAAAAAGTCCCCATGGCTTGCAGACACTAGACATTTGATCTCACTGGATTCACTTCCATGGACACTCCTTTTAAATACTTGCAGGTTAATTTAACTAGAGGGAGAACCAAATAGGTTTAATTTGATGAGATTTTGGATAAAACCAACTCCACCCTTCAAAGTTGGGCAAGCTCCTTCTTATCTAATGGGGCAGAAGTACACTTCTAAAGAGCATCCTAACTACTTCCCCAATGTATATCCTTCATGTGGCAACCATGAAAAGGAGTACTCAGCTATTTTTGGAGAGAACCTTCAATAGATTCTTGTGGACTGGTCAAAGTAAACAAATGCTTTGAGCTAGTTGGCAGAAAGTGGCTAAACCCTTGTATGCTGGTGGACTAGGCTTTAAAGGCTTTCAACAACTACACAGATTAGTATGAGCAGACTGTCGTTAAAATTCAAACTAAACAAAAACCTATGGGGTGAATTTATGCATTTCAAATACTGTAGAAATGAACATCCTAACCTTGTGGCTAGCAAGATGAGGGACTCTAGAATTTGGAGACAAATGCTTAAAGTGAAGGACAAGGCTGAGAAACTCTACATATGGGAGCTAGGTCAAGGCAATATCAGTTTCTTGCTAGACAACTGGTGCCCTGCTGATTTCATGGAACCTTTGGAAGAAAGTTAGGACAGTAATTTGCTGGCGAAGGACTACTGGAGAGATCAGTCCTGGTTTGAGGAGATTCTCCATACAATTCTAAAAGTTCATTCAGTGAGTAGGGTGGCAAAGATATAATTTGACAGAAATAGAAAAGACAATGTGGGACTTATCTCTAGCTCCAAACAAAGCATATCTAAAGCTATATAAATTTTTTTTTACCAATGGGATATAATACCTTGGAGTGAGTATTTGTGGAATAAATTCCTGACCCCCTCCATGTCCTTCTTCTCTTGGAGAGTGCTTAGTGACCTTATCCCTACTGATGACATTTTGAAGCTAAAAGGACTAAAGGAACCTTCTATGTGTTAATTATGCAGAAATGATATGGAATCAACAAATCACCTATCTTTAACTGTGTTTTCTCCAGAAATGTGTGGAACTCTTTGCAAGCCCATTTTCATGCCAACACAATAAACTTGAATGGAACAACTTAGGAGAGAGCTTGATTTGATTGGAAAAAGCTGAGGCTGGTCTCCATCACTTTTGTTATAGCATGGTTTCTCTAGGGTGCTAGAAACAAGTCTAACCATGAGGATATGGAGTCTAACACTGATGAGGTGGTGAATAATTGCCTGACTTACATAAGGAAGCTGATTCAATGGAAAAATTTTCCTAACATTTTGCAAATTAGTAAAACTAAAGATCAAAAAGAGTATGAGATCATCAAGGTTATATGGGAGAAACAAAGCATCCTTTCATTAAGGTTAACACTGATAGAAGCTTCTCCCCCAACAAGGCAGAAATTAAAAGGGGACTTTAGGGACCATATGAGCAAATGCATTCTTTGCTTTAAAGCACCTATAAAGGCTAAAGATGCCATTGAATCTGAGATTATGGCAGTATATTGGGCCCGTAAGAATACTATTACAAAAAGATGGAGTCACTTACTAGCTGAGGTGGATTATTCTCAACTGGTTGATTACAGACTGGTAGGTCTGCCCCTCCTTGACACATTTAGTAGTGGATCATTAAGATGAAACAACTTTGCAACGAGATCATGGTGAGGTTCTCTTTTATATATAGAGAAGGAAACATGCCTGCTACTTCTTAGCCAAAGATGGAGCTGATTCTCATAGGATCACTATGTCCAGTACTGCCCCTTTACTTCTAGCTTGCTTTCTTAAAGGGGATAAACTGTAGATCCCATACCCTAAAATTGTAACTAATGGTTGAGATTGTAGTAGGTTAGATGTTTGAGGAACTCCTTAGATCTAATATTTTTTGTATTTTGTGGGGTCTTTTTTTTTCTTTTCTCTTTGTTTGTACTCTTACTTTTTGATCAATACTTAGAGAGCACGGGTGGTAAGATTTCGATTCTGGTGACCGACCGCTTCTTACGTGCAACTCGTCACAAACCAACCCGAAATAACGCCGACAGCTTCTGGCAATTCCACTAGGGACAAACTTTTCTCTTCATACAAATCAAGAAATATTATTTTCACACATCGGTATTATGTCCATGTCCGTCTTGGACCAAATTACCTTTCTTCCATTGACATACTTTACCCATTCCTATCTTGGGAAAGTATAGCTAACTCCTTGGACTTCTGGACTAGCTGTTCAACCATCTTTGAACAGAGGGGTTCAGAAGGCCATTAAGGACTCTTTAAATTTTCATGTGGGGTTGGACCCCCAATAGTTGTGTCGGTGGACTAATTCCACCTGGGCATTTTCTACCACTAATTGGGTCCCGCACTGGGTCCTAAAATTTTTCACGTCTCCCTTCCAAATTTGGTTTGCTACTTCGCCAATTAAACCAAATTGTGTTGTGTTGCGTGCACTTTGAAATGTTAATTAAATTTTACACCTTTTTGAACAAAGATGTTAAAATTACCTGTAAATTAAGACTCGCCCGGTCTACAGATCAACCTCTATTTTTCAGTGCTTCCACTAAATATTATGAGGTTTTTGGCCATATAGCTAACCTTAAAACTTTCTGTTTTCAAGCCCGCTGCAATGGCCTACCCAACACTGACCTTTTCCTGCAATCTGCCAATGGACCACAATGCCTGTAATGTCGCTCCCACCATCAAGTTCGGAGCTAGATTTAAAGACCTCAAGGTTATCTTCGGGAAAACCCCATTTGTGGTAATGAAGATCGCTGCTCTGGAAGTTCAAGAGCCGCCTACAGAATTCAGTTTGAACTGCCTTCATGACTTCCCTGCTTGCAAGAAGGCTAGAGCTGCTGCTCATCAAGCCTGTTATTCCTGCTACAGCTAAGGGAAAAGAAGTAATGGTCGTTGAAGATTCGACTGAAAAATTAACTGTTCCACCACCCGTGTTTGAAATCGGGTCGAGCTCAAGGACTGTACCACTAACCCGAACTCAAAATAGAAACCGCAGTAGGAAAGTTCGGAGGACCATCAAAGCACAGACTCCTGAGAACACACCCGATGAGGAGAAGCCTCTTCAAGCTGAAGAAGTGTTACCAGAAATTTATCCACTCCTACAAGGGAGTAGATTCCATCCTCTGACGGATACTGATGGATATGAGAGTATCCAGAAGATTGTCGCCGCATTACCATCACTTCATGAACATGGTGAGGAGGGAAAGAAATTCGTCCCCATTACCCGAGTTAGTGCAGTCTTCAGAAGGCTTGGTACTAAAGAAGGATGTTTGGTTAGTGAGTTACTTAAACGAGTGGGACATGCAATTTCCCCTCATATGAAGGATGAAATTTTGAAGGATATTAAGTCCGCTAGAAAATCTAATAGGTTGACTATAAAGTCACCTACCCGTGTTCCCGTCTGGCTTCATTTGGGAAACCGTGTTGATACTGCTATAGTTACCACTGACCATACCACCACCAGGACCGCAGGTCGCCGGCCAATTAAGTCAAGACTCGGTCCGAGAGGTTTACCCGTTATTCCTACAATCATGGAAAGAAAGACAAGACAACTACCTGACACTGTAGCCGGTCTACACCACAAGGAGCATACCTTCCCTCGACATACCAATGTCTCTACCAAGACTTCCTGCCCTGAGACATCATCATTGACGAAGAAGAGGGTATGGGTACCCATGGTCGCTGCACCAATACAATTCAGTGAGCCTGCAGGACAAGAAGTAAAACCAGTGCCTGAATATGTGACATTGTCACGAAAATAGCCAGCGAGATGAAGGAACAAGTTGAGGATTTCCATCAAGGTCCTTCGGATCTTAAAGCAATCAAGGAATCAATAATTGAGGAAAAAGTAGAGAAACTCAGGATCAAGATTTCTGAGTTAGCTCACGTACACGGAGTTTCCGTCAATAGTGACGACGAGGATTTTGATTACAGTGATTACTTGGAGGAAGATTTCATGGATGTCCATGTGATCAAAATCAGAGCTACCACATTTGCGCGCGAGGCTCAACCTCACATAGAGTAGAATGTTGTAGATGAGCTACGTAGGGTTATCCTCCTTAGGGATGAGCAAGTTGTTCTACTGAAGAAAAGAGTAGAAGAGATGACTGCAGCTATGACCGTCATGGCCAGCATTCAAGGGCAATCACAAGCACCAAGATTGGCTTCTCCAGAGATTAATCAGCCAGAAATCACACACATCACAGATGAAAGAAGGGAGGCTACTTTCACAAAAAAAGAAGAAGAACCAAAGAAGGATTCTCCATCAGGTGTCATGCTAGAAAAAGAGTTCAAGCAAATGGTTGAACAAGTGCGGGAGGCCTTAGCCCAGTCCAAGGGCGGTCCATCAATTTTAAAGGGTAGACCTTACCCGGAGGAGTTCGATGCCATCCTTTTCCCCAAGGGTTTTGTGAGCCCAAACTTCAAGATATTCAATGGGACTGGAAATTTCAGACAGCACATAGCACATTTTCGAGCCAATTGTGACAACACAAGGAATAACGAAGCTCTACTTTGCCAGTAGTTTGTCAGTAGCTTGTTAGAGATTGCTTTTGACTGGTACGCTGACTTGCCCAACGGATCAGTTAAAATATTTTCTGAGTTGGAACAGTTATTTGTGAAAATATTTGCTTGGGCGCAGCATCATGTGTCTATCGGAGAACTCATGATGGAGAAGCAGAAGCCTAAGGAAACCTTGACAGACTATATTTTGAGGTGGAGAAACCTTAGCATGAAATGTGAACCTCAGCTACAGGAACATCAAGCGATTGAGATTCTACTCAAAAGCATTCATGGGCGAGTAGCTTTCATGCTTAAGGGACTCACCATCAAATCCTTCGAGAAGCTACTCAGTAAAATGAGCAATCTTCAAGAAGAAATAAAGCACATGGAGCCGCATGAAAAGGCTAAGGTGACCAGAGTGTTCGAAAAGAAATCAGGGGTAATCACAACTGTCGACAAAGGAATGCAGCCAATAAAGATGTATGTAGAAGTTCATCGTCAATCTTCGTCACAGTACTCTCAGAAACAGAGCAGTCAATCCAACCAATGGCCGTCTCAAGAGCGATCACCTCGAACAGCGGGTAAAGAAATATCCCTGTTAGAGCGACAGAAAGTTGTTTACTCTTTTAAAGATGAAGCTGTACCTAAAATATTCAAAAGCTTGATGAAGAAACCAGAATTCAAACTACCTGATCCAAAGAAACTCGAAGAGGTGGATAAGAAGAATGAACCAAATTATTGCCCGTACCACCGGTTGCTTGGGTACACTATAGACAAATGCTTCATCTTTAAAGACTGGCTCGAGAAGAACCTCAAGGAGGAGAATATAACAATCCCGAAGAAGTATTTGAGAGAACCTAAAAAAGGTTCCATAAACATGATTTCAACTGAGTCAATCTCCCCAATTGATCCATATGTCGGAACAGATGGATGGGGTAGAGCTTGGGATGAACTCAAGAGGGTCCTCAATCGAATATAGGATTAGTCGAAACTGGCTTCTACAAACACCAAAGAAGGATGGAATGAGGTATGGAGCAGATTGTCCAAGACGATACTGAACAAGCTACAGTCTGCATCAAAACAAGCCTCCATTCAGAGTCTGCAGCATATCGAGCCTGAGATGAAGATTTCACCAGAAAATCCGTCATCGTCAAGGACAAAGAACAAGAAAAAGAACAGCATCACTGCCAAGATTGATAGCATGGGGGGTAGGATAACGGCTGCCTCTACTAGGTTGGTTGTCTCGGATTTGGGGAAGAAAATCCTCAAACCGTTGACTTATGTTTTGACTATTTCTAGTAATAACGTGACTGATTATGACCAAGCTAATTGCGATCTTGATCCCCAAAATGATCCTCAAATCGTACTTGAGTCTGATGAACTTGTTGTCAAGTCCAAAGAAGACATCAACAATATCTCTTACGACAACATAGATAACGAAGAGCCAACTC
This sequence comes from Phalaenopsis aphrodite, assembly GCA_003013225.1. Lineage (NCBI taxonomy): Eukaryota > Viridiplantae > Streptophyta > Magnoliopsida > Asparagales > Orchidaceae > Phalaenopsis > Phalaenopsis aphrodite. The sequence continues at coordinate 217,166 of NEWO01000677.1, read as the reverse complement.
TCGAGCATCATGGTGCACCATTTTCCATCAACTTAGATCTTTTCGACAAAGAGGAAAAGACACTGAAAGATTCAATAATGATATCTCAAGAAGAAGAAATCAAAGAAGTCAACTTAAGGAGCGGAAAGATGTTACCACCAACAACAGCTCCAGCAGACAAAGGAATACAAATAATGACCCGAGAAAAGATACCCCAACCTCCGCCGGTGGAAGAACCACATAATAAGACAAAATTAGAGGAGCATACAAAGTAGACTACAACGTGCTAGCTCATCTTAGGAAGTTGCCTGCCCGACTAAGCATATACGACGCTCTGATCTTGTCAAAGGAGATGAGAAAATCTCTGGTTACAGCTTTGCTAGATCCAGAAATTTGCTTAGTTCAGTTGGCTAGCACATCCTCAGATGAAGTTTGCTCGTTGAGAGAACAGTCAGGGATAACCTTAACATATGAAGACTTGCTGCTCGGTACCGCCGACCACAATCGTCCGCTCTACATCTCCATCAACATTGGCAGGTTTGTGTTATCCAGAGTTTTAGTGGATCCTGGAGCTTCTCTTAACTTGATGATTCTACGGATGTTAGCATATTTGGACTTCAATGTTCAGGAGCTCATCCCTGATAAGATGATGTTAAGAGGATTCAACCAAAAGGGAGAAAGTGCCCTTGGATCAATTTCATTACTTATGAAGGTCAGAGAACTCGTAACAACCGTTAAATTTCATATCATCGATGCCGAGACCTCTTTTAATGCTCTATTGGGTTGACCATGGATTCATGAACACAATATGGTTCCATCATCCCTACACCTGTGAATTAAATACCGGAAAGATGGTCAAGAAAATTGCATCAAGGGAGACCTACAACAATTTTCAGTACATGAAGTTGGTATCCATGAAGATGCTGCCTACTACGCGCCTCCAAAGAAGTTTGTCTTCTCGATCAAAATTTTTACAAACAAAGATAAAGATTCAGAAGGATCACAAAAAGAAGGCCATACAACTCCGCTTCAACAACCTTCTACCACTCCCCTACAACGAGTTGGTGGAGGTTCTTCTAGTTCACGCACCTGAGGTCGAGGCCGGGGACGCGGACGAGGAAAGATCAATTTAATTGCTGAATAGACTAGGCTATCTATCAACATTGGTGATGAATACAGTTTTGAAGATGAGGTAATGATGACAAAGCAGAAGAAGCCTCAGTACAAGATATCCCTAGAAGATACAGAGAGGAATGAATATGAAACAATGTATGATCGGATAAACCACTATATGAATACTATGACCCTCACTCTGATTCTCCCTCAAAAGGTCGAGACTTTAGAGTTCAAGGAAGTTCGTAGTGTTTGTTCAAAGGTGATCAAATTTTACCGTGCTTCTACCTCTACTGAGCTTGAAAAACATGTAAATTTGGATGTTGATTCTAATGAATTAATGGAATTACCTTCTGGTTACTTCTCGCCTTGTGTTCAAAAGTTAATTCAACAGGGAAATTTACCAAAACAAATGCCAAAAGATAAATTTTAACTTTTTGAAAAATTATGGAATGCTAAAAGTCGATCTCCCAATTTAAAAGAAGGTCTCGAATTTGGCACAGTTGGACCAGTCGATGATTCTGAATTTTGCATGGTTGTTACTAGCGAGTCAGAAGAGGATTGTCTTGATATAGAGGATGACTCTATCGATCAACCAATAGAAGATGCTCCACCAAAATTTGAGGAATAAATTAAATCCACTATCGATGAATTGAAAGAGATTAATCTCGGGACTGATAAACGACCCCGACCTACATTTATAAGTTCTCTACTTGATGATGAAGAATCTGCAGAACTTGTCAAACTATTAGCAGAATTCAAAGATTGCTTCTAATGGAGCTATGATGAAATGCCAGGTCTGTCAATAGAGGTTGCAATACATAAACTTGGGGTGGACAAGAATGTAACCCCAGTAAAACAAGCTCCAAGGAGAATGCACCTTGAAATAGAACAACAAGTCATCACCGAGGTGAGGAAGTTGATAGACGCCAACTTTGTTAAAGAAGAGCAGTACCCCACGTGGTTAGCCAATATTGTACCTGTTAAAAAGAAAACTGGAAAGATCCGCGTTTGTGTCGACTTCAGAGATTTGAACAAAGCATGTACAAAAGACGAGTTTCCACTACCTACACCGGAGATGATGGTGGACATCGCTTCAATACATGACATTTTCTCCTTCATGGACGGATCATCGGGATATAACAAAATTAAGATGGCTCCCGAGGATGCAGCGCTTACAGTTTTCAGAGCATCGATTAGAATCTTCTGCTAAACAGTGATGTCGTTCGGCCTAAAGAACGCAAGAGCAACATATCAGCGTGCAATGACGAAGATTTTTTACGACCTCATTTACAATCAAGTAGAATGCTACGTGGATGATCTGGTCATCAAAAGTAAACAGAAAATAGACCATTTGTACGATTTGAGGACTGTGTTTGAATGGTTACGATGATATAACCTTAGAATGAATCCCTTAAAGTGCGCCTTTGACGTCACCTCCGGGAAATTTCTAGGATTCATTATCCATCATCGGGGAATCGAGATCGACCCGGATAAGATTGAAGCTATCTTGGAAATGCCTCCCCCTAAAACGTTAAAGCAGCTACGTTCCTTTCAAGGGAAGTTGGCATATCTGAGAAGCTTTATTTTTAATCTCTCAGGTAGGTGTCAGCCTTTATCGACATTAATAAAAAAGGAAGCCAAATTTATTTATGAAGAGAAATGCTAGCGGGCCTTTGAGGATGTTAAACAATATTTAATGACACCTCCTATTTTGGCAGCCCCTATCCGAGGAAACCGTTAATACTTTATACCGCGGCTTTAGATGACTCTCTTGGAGCCCTCTTAGCCCAAGTCAATGAGGAGGGAAAAGAAAATGCTCACTACTACTTGAGTCATCGTCTAATATCGACGAAGATAAGGTATCCACCAATTGAAAAGCATTGTCTGGCACTAATTTTCGCCGCTCAAAAGCTTAAACATTGCATGCTTTCTCACAAGATTACCCTAATTTCGAAAGTTAATCCATTGTAATATTTGATGATCCGACCGACACTCTCCGAACGTTTAGCGAGATGGTCAATGATCTTATTGCAATTTGATATAACTTTTGTACCCCTCCGTGCTATCAAGGGACAGATTTTAGGAGACTTTCTCGCTGCACACCCACTGCCAGCTGGGTCCTCTCTCATTGATGAGTTACCAGATGAACATATACTACAAATGGAATTTTCTAGTGCGCAGTGCTGGGAAATGTACTTCGATGGTGCTTCATAAGCCAGGAAAGACAAGGGATCAGGCACAATTATACCAGGCAAGGTAGGGATCGATTTGATCTTTATTACGCCAGATAAGGGTAAGTTGAGGTTTTCGTACCACCTGACGGAGCCGTGCACCAACAATGAAGCTTTAATCACCGGATTATAATTTGAAATCTCAATGGATTTAACGAACATTGCCATTTATGGTGACTCTCAACTTGTCATCCAGCAAGTCGGCGGACAATACAGAATTCTAAAACCAAGATTAGCAGAATACCATTTGTACACGATGAAGCTCCTAGAGCAGATTCCTGAGGTGACTTTCTACCGGATTCCTAGGGGAGATATAGCTCATGCCGATGCTTTAGAAAAACTTGCTAAGGAAATGGCATGTCCCTCGGACGATTCCATCAAAGTCACGGTGCAAGGGAGACGAGCCTTGTCTCGAAGCGACTTTGAAACTCCAAACAAACTTGGAAAAGAAGAAACAATAAATACAGTTGCAGACATCAATAAAGATTGGCGCAAGCCACTAATAGAATATTTGCATACTGGGAGGCTGCCAGAGGAAAAGTCTGAGGCGCACCACATCACAAGAAGGGTCATGTCTTATGCCCTGGTGGGAAATTTTCTCTACAGAAGATCGTTCGACCAAATGTTGCTGCGGTGTTTGAGCAAAGCCGATGCACAGAATATTGTCAAAGAAGTACATGCCGAATCGTGTGGCGCTCACAAGTCGAGAGAAAAAATAAAAATGAACATCAAAAGACTCGGATATTATTGGCCAGCGATGATGTCTGGTTGCGTGGATACAGCCAGAGGATGTCACCAATGTCAAATGCATGGGGTGGTCTTACACTAGCCTCCCAATGTGCTACACCCAACTGTTGCCTCGTGTCTATTTGAGTTATGGGGCATAGACATAATAAGTCTGATAGACCCTCCATCTTCTAAAGGGCACAGATTCATACTTGCTGCTATAGATTACTTCTCCAAATGGGCATAGGCCGTACCGTTACGTGAGGTTACGACACAACACGCCCTTCAATTTTTCAAAAGCCAATTTGTTCACCGTTTCGGAGTACTGCGAAGAAAAATTTCTGACAATGGGACAGCTTTCAAAAGCACAAAGATCAAAAGTTTTGTCAGAATACATGACATAGATTGGAGATACTCTACAATTTACTATCCTAGAGCAAATGGTCTGGCTGAAGCTTTCAACAAGACACTAGTACAGATTTTGAAGAAAACACTGTATCAAAATAAAAGGGATTGGCATAACAAGTTGTTAGAAGCCTTGTGGGCCTACCAGATGACTTTCAGGACTCCTACACAGTGTACACCTTATATGCTCGTGTACAGAACCGAGGTCGTGCTACTGCTAGAAATCCAGACACCATCTCTTAGAATCGCCGTTACCGACCAACTCCCAACAGAAGAAAGCGTAAAACTTAAACTTGAAGAACTGGAGAGTCTCGAGGGAAAATGATTGGAAGCATAGCAACATTCGGAGCTCTACCAGGAAAAGATGGTACAAGCCAATGACAAATTAGTCCGCCCAAGGACATTCAAAATTGGTGACCTCGTACTTATGCTCAAAAGACCTATTGTTGCTCGTCGTAAAATATGTGGGAAGTTCGAGCCAACTTGGGAGGGACCATTTATCATTGAGAAGGTTTATACAGGAGGAGCCTAACAGTTAGTGAACTTCTGGGGTGAAAGACCCATGTTATCGATAAATGGATGATACCTAAAAACCTATTACGCAGCCTGATGTTGCCTGCCTCCGCTTGCCTCTGCTTGCTTTGAAACTTTGAAACTTTGATTGTTTTAGGGTTATCTATATGGCCATATGTCTATGATCGGGTCCAAATTTTGTAAATAATCTCATATATAATGAAAATTTTGAGAAAAATTTTGAACTTTACATGTTCTCTTTTCTACTTTCGGATTTAAATATTCCATCAAATTAAACAAAACTCACACATAAAATGAGTAATCCTTTTCATCAAAACAAACTAAAATTTACTTTAATGGATACTCTGTTTTGCTCTTGTTTATGCCAAACTTTGGCTCACTGACATTTCTTTCTGTCGTCTGTAGAAAAATGTCAGGACAGAGGCTGATCTCTACCTTCCAGGACGACTGGAACCTCGCACTGAATGAAGAGAGGGCGCCACAAGGAGGTGTCATAGATTTCAACCAGATTGATATGGACTACGATGATCCTCTAATGGATGTGGTCAACAATGAAGAAAAGAAGGGACTGCCTTCACTGTTGAGAGTGACCACTCAAGACGATGTGTCACGTAAAGGTAAAAATGTGATGGCGAAAAAAGATCCGATGGAGGGGCCCAGCCGACTGCCCTCCATGATAGCTACTCCGGCAAGGGGCTTAATAGCCGCCCACAGTGAACAACTACCAAATACTCCGCTCTGCTGGACACAATACAAAAATGCAAGCTGAAAGAAACAGAGTGCCTTTCTGCGATAGGAGCGCAAGCGCCAAATGGACGTGAACAGTTTTCTTGCCCCCATTTCTGAGGGACATATTTATGATCCAGATATGAGAGAAACTTCTGCTAGCCTGCCCACTATAGATGAAAAGTCAGGATTTGTGACAGGATCAGATGTGCCCCCGGTCTCAGATATCTTGTGCAGAGGTTGCCCAACATGAAACGTTGATATACTAGCCGGGACATCAGTCACAGGCGCATTTGTAGAATGCCCGAACTGCAACGTTCTTTATCTACAGTGTTTCAGTACCTTAGAAGAATACACTTCAAGCACCAACGAGTTTCAGACTCCATATTTTGTGGCAAATGAACCGTATGTCCCATTGGAGACGGATCAGCGTGTACCATGGAGCCTGAGATCATACATCCCACTTGAGGTTGAATCTCATATTCCGGATCGGCCAACACCGGTTTGGATTCCCGCCGAGGCGCGGAGGAAGGAACGCCCCAGACAGCTGCCAACTCCTGGTATGGTAGAATACTACAAAATAAGCAAAGTAAACAAAAGAGAATTGGAGTTCTATGAAGAGGTTCAGGGAAAGTTTATCAACATATTGGAGGGCTTGGAGCTATATACCAGGGTTATCTCTGAAATTGATGAAAGAAGCATTCTGGACTGTATTTTTGATATAAGAGATAGAGGTCGAGCGGGCCTTCTCATGGAAAGAATGTCTTCCGAGCCAAAGAAATGGATGCGAGGAAAGGGAAGAATCACCATCCAATGCGGTTGTTGCTACAATTTTATGAACGACAGACAGGGGAGTCCGCCTGGGATCCTCAGATACGACCAAGTAAATCCACTACCACCGATGATAAAGTGGATGATAAAGATAATGGTCAAGTGGACTTTTCTACCAGCTACTTGCATTCCTAACAGTTGCATCATCAACATTTATGACGAAGGTGACTGCATTCTCCCGCACATTGACCATCATGACTTTGTGAGGCATTTCTGCACGGTCTCATTCATGAGTAAGAGCAATATTCTGTTTGGTAAGGAAATCGATGTAATCGGCCTTGGTGAATTCAGAGGAGCTGTGGAGATTCATCTTCCAGTTGGGTCAGAACTTGTTCTCAAGGGCAACGGTGCAGACATTGCCAAGCACTGCATTCCAGGAGTACGACACCGTAGGGTGTCTGTGACCTTCTGTAGAATGGATGACAGTAAGATACCATATGGATTCTAGCAAGAACCAGAGTTGGAGGAACTGTTTCCTTACGAGCTATGAGAAGGTTGTACCTCTGAATACATGCGAAGGGAACTCTTATCCTGGAGCATGACTCANGAACTGTTTCCTTACGAGCTATGAGAAGGTTGTACCTCTGAATACATGCGAAGGGAACTCTTATCCTGGAGCATGACTCAAAAGGTCTGCTTTACCAGGAGCTCGATATACCAAGCGCAGAGGATTCTCTTGCTTTCTTTTAACAAGTATGACATGTATCTGATGTAATAAGTCTATGATGTACTCATATCTTGAGATGACTCTCAATGTATTTCAACATGTCTTACATGATGTACTCTTTTTGAGGCATTAGCCTATGTTTGATCTGTAGCATCTTTATTGAAGCAGATTAATGGAAATTTCTCTCAAGTTGTGCCTTTTTTTCAATTGCCTTTTTGTGTGATGGATGAAAGCCGCGAACCATGCGATGGTTCAGAGATCAAATGAACAAAGAACGAAACGACAAATCTTCAACAATAAATGAAACACAAATGAAAAATAATCGTAAATGAATAAATAACAAAACAAATTTCTTATCAACCAATTAAAATTAAAAGGTTTAAAATTTTTTTTTTGAAAAATTCAATTGCGATAAAAACAACAAAAAAATAAAACAAACCTGTTGAGTGGATTCTTCCATTTTAGAAATTTTCTACTCTTTGTGCGTGCAGCATAACCATTGTTATCTACACTAACTCTCTGCACATCCTCGCAGAATTTCACATTCTACACATAACTCAACAAAGCTCTACAAATCTTCTTCAAAATCAACCTTCTCATATAACACACTTTTGCAATTTCAACACTACAAGCTCTTTGTAAATTTCAAATCACATCTTCAAGTCAGTTCCTAAATTTTTATTCTCTCCCGAAAGTGATGCCTACATTTCAATTCTCTCATCTATGAATTGATACTTACATTTCATATCTCTCATCTTTGAATTGATACTTACATTTCAATTCTCTTATCTTTGAATTGATACTTACATTTCAATTCTCCTTTTCGAATCAATCCAACATTTCTGATTCTTTACATTTGAAGTCGGT
>NEWO01000677.1:158861-182395 GCA_003013225.1 Phalaenopsis aphrodite | reverse complement strand
CTTTTCTGGTTTACACTCTCTTGGGTTTGAAGCTTGGTGGGGATTATTGTTCCATTGAAGCTGAAGTTTTGCATTAGGCCTACTAGTCTTCTAGTGGGGCTTCTCACTGCTCCTCCTCTTACTTGGTGATTGTTTCTCTCCACCCCTGGTGTTTTGTTTGAGCTAAGGCTCTGCTGAGTTGATTTTGATCTTTCTTGGGCTTGATAGATTTTTAAGTTTTTACTATTTTATTGAAATTTTTCTCAGTGCTTTTGTCTTTTGTCATTTGTCTATGGCTGAAGTCTCTTTTTTTTCTCTTAATGGCTGCTCCTTTTGATGTTGAAACCATTGCTCAGTGGTCTAAAGTAACTTATGTTGGGGTTGTGGGCAAATCTGCAGATATCCCTGAATAGTTAATGTTTCCATAAGCTTTCCATCACAGTTGCTAGAAAGGGTGCTTGCCCTTGCATTCACCCCTTAAAGAGGGAGAACCAGCAATCTATTTCTCTCAACATGAAATTCTGAATTTGAATGAAAATTTTAAGTTCACTTTGGTGGGTAAATTCTAGCGGGGAGACTCAAAAATGGAATTGGTTAGAAGTTTTTTTGCTTCACTGAAATTTATTGGAGATTGGCAAATTGGCTTACTTGATCGTAGGCACTTGCTCATTCAGCTGTCAAGGGAGGACAATGCTAGATTATTTTCAAAGCAATCCCTTCAAATTGGGGGCACCACTATGAAGTTTTTGAAATGGTCACCTAATTTTGACCAAGAAAAGAGCCTCTTGTTGTTCCCCTTTGGTTTAAACTACCCGGACTTCCTCTCCCTTATTTCAATCTAAATGTTCTATTCAATGTTGGTTGTGCTTTAGGTAGGCCTCTAAAGGTGGATGCCCCAACATTTAACAAAGCTAGCCACCCTTGGCAAGAATCCTTATTGAAAGAGATATCACTCTACCTGAAATAAAAAGGATTTGGATTGGGTCTGAAAATGGAGGTTTTTGGCAGAATGTGATGTTGAAACAAAGACCATATTATTGCTATCATTGTAAAATGTTTGGACACACCAAGGATAGGTGTTTCAGACTTCACACCCCTTAAAAGAATAGTTAACCCTAAGGAAACTGCTAACCTGCCCACTTCTCAGGAGCCCGCTACTCCTTTTCTGGATGTGGAACCCACTCCTGATAATATTAGTGAAACTCTTACGGGAACTTCTAAAAGTACAATAGCTCCATTTTTGTCTAATGCTCCAACTACAGTTTCTCCCTTAGTCATCAGGGAGGAATTAAATGAAGTTAATTTCATTAACCCTCTAACCTCTGAGGACTCACCTAATGGTGGAGGTGAGACCATAAGGGAGGCTAATGTGAATGCTAATACTACCTTGAAAGTCCCTGAAAAATGGAAAATTGCTAAAACGGAACTCCTTTTAAAGGAGGAGTGGCGAATACAAAAATCTAAGAAGAAAAAGAAATAAATGTTTTAAGTACAAAAATTACATAATGGGACAACTGCTATTGACATAGGTGGAAAGAAGATGGTCTGGCCCTCCCATTCTAGAGGAAGGACCAGATCAGGATCTTTGCCCTCTCTCCATATCAACCCCCCTCATGATTAATCTACTTTGTTGGAATATCAGGGGCATTGCCCATCCTCAGTCCCTAAAAAAATTGATTTATTATGATAAGAAGTATAAGCTTTGGTTTTTTTTTAAATTTGAACCTATGATTCAGTAAAATCCTCAGAGGTTTATCAATAAGTTCCCTGGTTTCTCTCATTATGATAATTGAAAAAAAACAAGATATGGTTTTTCTGCAGAAAGGAAACACAATAGACCACCCACAGCTTATTCATATTTTTCTCCATATCTAAGGTCAATTGGAATTTACAACTTTTATCTATGTTGGTTGTCATAAAGAGGATATAAAAGAGCTTTGGAGGTGTATTCAACTGATCAGTGAGAATATGGACTCCCCTTAACTGGTTGGGGAGATTTCAATAGCATTACTTTCGCAGCTGAAAGTTCTAGGGGTAGGGTCCCAAACATTCCTAAGATGACATCCTTTAGTGATAATATTCAAAAGGCTAGATTATTTGACTTGGGTTTTCAGGGCCCCCTTCTCACATGGAAAAGGGACAAGTTGTGGAAAAAGATGATAGAATTATTGTTAATGATTGGTGGTTCCACCAATATCTCCTCACTTTTTTCACTCACTTAACTCTTGCAGGATATGATCATAAGCCTTTACTAATTTCTATCACATCCGAAAGCAACCTTGCTCAAAGTACTCCTTTCAGATATCTGAATTTGTGGTCTACACACCCCCTTTTTGTTAATTTTGTTTCCTTCAATTAGATGGGAACTAACCACCCTGACCCCCTTGTAAAACTTAGCCTTCTTCATATTAAACTGAGAAAAGACATTAAAAAGTGGGGATGGGACACTTTTGGTAATGTGCACTTTAAAGTTTCTTCTTCTGAAAAGGAGGTTGAAGAGCTAGAGTTTGCTGTTTAGAATGGGAATGCTAAGGAATCTGCTTTGCTCACTGCTCAGACTAAGCTGGTTACTACCATTGAGAACCAAGATCTCCTCCTTGAACAGAAAGCCTCTATATATATATATCTTTACTGATGAAGATAAAAACACAAAATTCTACCATGCATACATAAGTTATAAAAGAAAATGCAATACCATACACTCCATCCAAACCTCTGAAGGGTACTGACTCCATGACAATGAAAGCATTCCAAAGATTTCTATTAGTCACTACAACCTACTACTAAATTCACATACTACTCTAAATACTGATGTTGATGCCACTTATTTTACTGAGGAGTTTGAGCTTACTAGCAACCTCAGACTTACCGACCCCCTCTCAGAAACTTAAATTTGGAATACTTTTAATACCATAAATAGCTCCAAATCTATTCGCCCTGATGGTTTTACTGCAAAACTCTACAAAAAATCTTGGAATATCATTAAGATGGAGGTGATTGAGGCTATTATCAGTTTCCTTAATGAAAGTAACCTACCTAACTACTTCAGAGATTCCTCTTTTATATCAATCAATAAAGCTGACATGCAGAAAACTTAGGATCACTATAGACCTATCTGCCTTACTTCTGTAATCAATAAACTTGTTAGCAAGATCATTGTAAGAAGACTTCAATCTCACTTAAACAATCTGATTAGTCATAATCAAATTGCTTTCATTAAAGGAAGATCAATTTCTGACAATGTGCAACTTGCTCAGGAGTTGCTTCTGGATCTAGATAAAACCAATATGGGTGGTAATCTAATTTATAAATTGGACATTAAAAAATCTTTTGATACTATTGATTGGACTTTTATCTTGGATATTCTTGCTGCTAGGGGATTTTAGCATGAATTCTGCAACCTCATACATAGATGTGTTCTCAATAAAAATCACTCCATCCTTATTAATCAGAAGGCTTGGTGCTCTTTTTCAGCTGCCAAAGGTTTAAAGCAGCTTGACCCAGTCCCCCCCACTGTCTTTATTATAGCTATTGATTATTTTTCCAGAATGCTTGATAAGGCTATCCTCACTCAACACTATTTTAAATATCATCACAAATATAATATGGCCATATCTCATTTTGATATATTCTGATGATGTTATGATTACCTCAAGTTCCCACAAAAATGCTGTTAAAAAAGTACACCGATAAACTTTCAAGCTCAGTTTGGTATGGTGTTTAGTCCTACTAAATGTCAGTTAATTTTCAATAAGAGATCATCCTCAAATTGCAAACAGTGGATTACTAATTACATAGATTTCTCTTTTGTCAAACCTCCTATTAAGTATCTATGGGTAAACCTCATTTGTGGATGATCCAAGCTAATTCAATTTGATGAATTCTTTCAAAAGTTCACTCTTACCTCTCTAGATGGTCTCATTCCTTCCTATCCAATGGTGGTAGGATAACATTACTCAAGAGTATTCTCACTACTTTCCCACCTATATTCTCCAATCCACTTTTATGAAGAAAAGCACACAAATTCAATTGGAGATAGCTTTCAATAGATTCTTATGGGCAGGACAAAGGCATCAGCTTCACTGGGCTTCTTCGTAGAAGGTAGCTAAACCCACCTTGGCTGGAGGCATTGAGTTTAAAGGTCTACAACATATCATCCAAGTTAATTTTTGCAAAATGTGGATCAACTTCAGAGCTCAAACTTCTCTTTAGGCTAAATTCATGAAGAGTAAGTACTGTGAAGATCAGGGTAAATATGATCAAAGTTTGGCATCTTGCTGAGGATTTGCTCATCTGGGACTTGGAGACTGGTAAGGTGAATTTTTGGCTAGATCATTAGTGTCCAAAAGATTGGCTTAGTGCTCCCCCATCTGATTTCAATCCACACCTCACTATGGTTGAGTTCTGGGATGGTGATCACTAGTACATTACTAAACTTCAATACATTCTCCAATAACCTTATATTACTCAAATATCCAATATCAATTTTGACAAAAATAGGAAGGATAGAGTCATATGGAAAAGCTACACCAACCAAATTCTTACAAAAGCAATTTATGCTCAGCTTTTCTGTTGGGAGTTGGTTCCTTGGGGTGAAGTCATTTGGAATAGATTTATCTCACCTCCATGTCTTTCTTCTGCTAGAGATTCTTCAACAAACTTCTGCTCACTGATGATATACTTAAATTAAAGGGTTTGAGGGGGCCATGTAGAGGCTATCTATGCTTGCAGAAGTAGGAAAACCTCAACCACCTTTTCTTCACATGTAATTTTGCTCAAGGAGTTTGGACAGATTTTTTAGAGATACTCACTTTGAATGGCTCTTAACTAGATTGGTCTACTCTTTTTGTTGAATGGCACAACTGGAAAAGAAATAAGTATGAACCTTTTCCTTTTTTTGTTGTCTGGTTTATTTGGATGTTCAGAAATTGTACAAAAAATGAGGGTAAAGATATCCATAATTCTAGGTGATCAGAAATTGTGTCTCTTACTTAACCAAACCGAATCAACATAAAATAATTCCTAATATCTGCAAGATTAAGATTACTGATCTTAGAGAGCCATACAAGATTTAGAAGGTCTATTGGAAACCTCCTTAACAGTCCACCATAAATATCAAAACTGATGACAGTTTTAATGTTTGGGGTGCTGGGGTGGGGGTGTTTTTTAGGGATTCTTCCAGCAAGTGTCTCCTGTTCTTTCAAGCTCCCACAGATGCTAGAGATGCACTTGAGGCATAACTTATAGCAGTCTTCTAGGCTTTAACCCTTGCTTGTAAAGCTGAATGGTTTAATATCTGACTTGAGATGGATTCTCTTTTGCTCATCAAACTTCTGGAATCTGAAGAACAAGCATCATGGTACCACACTCATTGGAGATAGAAAATCAGAAATCTCAAAAACATCCTCAGCCTCCATATTACCTTTATCTATAGGGAGGGAAACAAACCTACCAATTGGCTTACCAGACAATGCCTTCACTCTAACTCTTCATATGTTGTTACCAGGCCCTCAACTCCATTAGCTCTCTTACTTAATGGTGATACTATTGGGGCCCCTCATCTCAGAATTAAGGTTAACGAGTTTTAATGGTTTTCACTGGCCCTTCTCTCAGGAGACATTATTTTTCTTCTACCTCTCTCCTTTTGTTCTCCAGTTTATTTAGTCTTTTGTTGTTATATATATATATATATATATATATATATATATAAATAGTTTTTTTCCCTTTTTCCTCTCTTTTCTGTTGCTAGGTTAGTTTTGTGGATGGGTCACCCTCTTAAGGTGTGAGTTACTTTGTATTTTGGTTTCTAGACTGGGGACGTTTCCATTTTAGTATCCTTGTACTGTTTTTACTGATCAACAAGTAGGGAGCCGAATAACGCTCCTTTTATCAGATATATAATAATAATAATAATAATAATAATAATAATAATAATAATAATAAATATTAAAGTTTAGTTAAATACATAAAGTTTGGCTAAGAATTCTGTGAAATGTGTGTAGATATCCTGTTATTCATGAATTACCATTTGCTGTAAAACTAGTAGGTAAATATGGAATCAAAAAATCAAAATGGCGGGACATGAGCCACTCCTAGCATCACGAAATTATCAAATTCTGTTGCATGGTAGCCGTGTCATTCCCCTAGAAGCATGCAATTAAACACCCAAAACTTGATTTGAATTCAAAATGTGGTTAAAAAAGTTAAAACAAATGGACGTGGGTCTGTTTGAGTCAGCTGCAGCTTATTTAAAGTTGTTGCGCAACAACTGCTGTAGATACTCTGACTAACTGTTTGTTTTTATGCCATTTGAAAGGAGTTGTGCTGTAACTATATTTGGATAAATAATCATTTTTTCTGTGTAATAATATTGTTTGTAACATAATTATCATAATAATATATTTGATACTTAAAAAATAAAAATTCACTTCAGGTACAAAAAAATATGATATACACCTCACAAAAAACTTGATATTTTCTTAGAAATCCATTGCACGAGGTCTCCCTATTAGAAACTCATCAACAAATACAGCAGTAAGCGAATTAACATGTTTAAAGAATAACTCATATGATTATTCAAATAAAACTAACTAAAGCTGGTTCATTCAAATGAATGAACAACTTTAAATATTTTTCTAAACAACATAACCTATAAAGCTAACTGATCAAGGAATATTTATATTCATTCATTATGCATTAATAAACTTATGTTGGACACAAACAACATATGGAAAAACTATTTTAAGTCCTCGGTTAGTTCAGTTGTACACTTTCCCTTTATGAATAAAACTTCTACACTGCAAGAAATTAAGTCCTTTGAGGCTTTAAGAAAACAAGATTGGCTCAAAAATTTATTTTTTGAACCTTCATCCTCAATTGTATTGCAACTTACTGCTTCAATCAAAACTTTTGAGGCTGGTAATACAACAACTTCTATTGTAAAAGCATATGAGGTTTGGCTGCCATGATCCTTTGATTCAATGCAAGGCTAAAACATGTTTGTAAATCAAATTTTAAGCTTTGAAATTATTGTTATAAAGACAATACATGACTAGCACAACTCTAGCACATATATGTAATTAACTCTAGTTCTAAAGATCATGTTGCTCTACCATCACATTCGTTTCCATTAATTTATAATTATAAATCAAATAAATGAAAGGAAGAGTAAATAATAACAAGAAAAATCAATAAGCTTCGCTTTCCAATTCATCTATTTTAAACAAATCAAAAGCCCCATCATCCTCTATCAAAACGATGATGAAATTGGGAATTAATAGAAAAAAAACTAAACCAACAAATGATCTCCATAGCTGAAGAGAAGTAAAAAAGCAGCACTGAAAGGAAGTAACAAAATATCAATTTCTTTGCAAGTTGCCGGCTCAAGGCACCTGCCGGCAACAAAAATGAATTAATTCTTATATTTTATTATTCTATTTCAAGATTGATTTTCTTCTATGTCTACCTCTACAGTCTGCTCACCTTAACCTCCATCAATTATCTCACCAACTTCAACTGATCCAAACCTTCATATTGCAACCGTAAAGAAAGGAAAGAGGCTCGAGAGAGGGTAGCCTAGTAAAAAAAAGGGGCATAAACATGGGTTCCGTGGTCAAATCCGTATCTTGTATTCCACAAAAATTTTGGACACGCTGCCAAAATGTCACAACCAAACCTAAAAAAAATGTCGGCTTAGGGTCATGCCACGCAGTTGGTTGCCAAATTAAAAATTTTCTGTCACCGAAATGGACATCCCGATGCCCAAATTTAGAAGATTTTAATTTAATTTATATATATAACTTACAAAAAAGTAATATTTTAATTTTTTAAAATACATGACCGAACCGATTTCATATCAGCAATAGTTTAAATGAATGAGCACAACACAATAAGAAATATATCTACTTCAAAGGATAGATACACTACTTGGTGGTGGTGCTCGATTAAATAAACTAAAGAAGTTATGACATCCATTTTAGTCTACAAAAAAACTATTTTTTATGATGACCGATAAGTTCTCATATCTAATATGAAGAATTAGATAGGGTTTCTTAAGTTTCTTATAAGGGCAATCCTCTATAGTTAATTACATCTTAGATAACTGAAGTCACCTAAGAGAACTCTCGACTTAGAACAGGAAATATTATCTTCAAGGAATTAAAAAATATAAGACTTTTCAAAGATCAGACAAAGAGGTGTCAAATGGGGTAAGATCAAATTTGGAACATTGATTTCAGAAATCTGAAGGGAGATAAACTAGGGGTTGTCATGGATTCTGAGGAGAATCTCATTGACTTTCTAAACTATTCTATGTTTTGGCTTCAATTTCGAGAATAAATTATTGAATGTTTCATCCTACAAATTATTATTATTTAGGGCTTACATTTGTATGACACAATCATACAAGTAGCCTGGAAGATAGGAGGATTTATGTCATAACAAACGACAACCTCAGAATCTTAAAAAATGAGTTAGAGCTTAATTTGCGCAACATGATTGTGCAAATGCCTAAGGATAAAGTGAGGATTTATGTTGCATAAGTAAACAACCCCAAAGTCCTATGATTTGTTTTTTTTTATTTTAGGGAAAAGATGTGTTGTTGTAGATCCTCATGCTATTGTAGATCATCATGCTGTTGTAGGTCACTGTTATAGATTGCTACCATAGAATTAGCTCCAAGCTCCTCAATGAAGTAGCAGTCCTAGAGTTTAAGTTCAAAGGTTTTACTAGGTGTTTTAAGGTAATTCAAACAGTATGATGGGGGAGGGGCACTAAAGTTTATTAGAGCGACACCGGTTAGGATCTCACGGTTCCCTCATTCGGGTACCACTATTTTCTTTTAAACTTACGTAGTTCAAATGAGTTGTTAAGCTCATTTAAATAGTGGACATCTCGTTAGCAACCATAGGTCACTTTGTTTGAGGAAATCCCCTAAATTCAAAAGAGCATTTTATGTTTTATTGCATTTCAAAAGATTTGTGGTTACCTTTTAAAGTGTTTAATTTAATTTTGAAATTTATTGATTAATTTTTTTAAAAAAAGTTTTATTTTGCAGGTGACGTAAAATCCACAACCAAGCATGTATAATATTTTAAAGCGAGAATAAATTGCTTTAAATAAAATGACAAAGTAAATAAAACTATAAAAGCATTCCTATCATGTTCTCTCTATTCCCGGTGAAAGATTAGCTTTTGCAATATAAATGATTTTGCAGGAATTGAAAACAAGAGGAGTAGTTGAAGGTGTATCTATCAAACCCCTAGTCTTGACTTGATGAGTCCCTAAAGGTCTTAATTGATGTGTTTCTGGAACAAAGTATAGTAAGTTCAACAGTGCTTCAAACTATTCAAAAGATTATAAAATGTTCAGGGCATAACCCTAAATGACATTTGAATCATTTGTACATTTCGAGTTCACTTAGCCTATGCTCAGTTAACCTTACATTTGTACATTACTCAATTGATCATCTAAACTTAGATTTAGTTTAAATGACTTAATACACCATATGCTTAGTTAACCAGCTATTTTAATTATCTCTTTAGAATTGTAATTAAAAAGCCATTTGATGTTTCATTTAAGAGTTATGTGAATGAGTGCCCTTAGAATAAGCTCAACTTGTTAATGATTTCATGCCCATATGTAAAGCTGGCAATGAAGTGTTTTCAAAAAAGTTTATAATTAATTATGTTTTCTTTTCTAATCCTCAGTAGAAAAATTCAAGTTGAGCCTAATGCACTGCTATGCCCTTAGAGCCCAATAATTAAAGAGAACTTTCAATGATTAAATATTAAATTAGGTGAAGTTCAATTCTTTATCAAGATGATGTCTTATCATCAAGTCACTAATAAGGGGATATTTAGATTAGTGAATTATCATCTTCTTAACATAAGCCGAACACCTTAGAATCATTTAATTTAATTAAACTCCAAATTATAATAACTAAGGAAAATTATAAATATAACTTTATTGTAAAAGAGTGAGATATTAGTTTCTACCATTTTAGCCCTTTATATTTCAATCATCCAAAATAATTTGATATAATCAAAATTACCCCTTTTAATCAATCCTAAAATTTAATGAAGGCATTAAGAATAAAAAATTATCGTTTTGCTCCTAGGGCTCTGATACTCCTAAAAATACTACTTTTCATATATATTTTATGCTCAATTTTAATGATTTTTAAAGATATTGCACTTTAAGGGAATGTATTTTGCATATTTTTGGTTTCAAAGACAAGAAATGGAGTTTTGGAGAAAATAAAGCAAAAACGGTGCAATTTGGAGCACAAATGACCAAGAAAGAAAATTCTTTCCTGACACATTTTGATATGTCTTTCTATGATTAATCTCATTTACACTTCTCACACATTTTGCATTAAATTACACTTTAAATAAAGGTTTTTTATGCTTAATTTTTAGGACTATCTGTTAGGAACAAAACACAACTGAAATGAGGCGAAATGGAGCTAAAATAGAGCCAAACAGAGCAAAAAAATGGAGCTACTGTAGACCGACATTGAAGATGCAGAGACCAGTGCCGACGACATGTAGACCAATGCCGACAGTGCCCGGGATGGTTATTGACCAGGTTTTGGCACATTTTGATGTTCTAAAAGGCTCGCAAGTGATTCAAACACCCCATAAAGTGATTCAATGCATTTAGACACTTCGAGAAGGCTCTTGAATGAAGAAAAAATATCTTTTGGATGAATAAATTTGTCTCTTGGGAAAAAGGAGGGAATTGTTGTCTTTTTAAAAAGGAGGGCTTAGCGCCTCTCATGGTGTGATGGGGTTTGTGTGTGTGTGTGCGTGAGTGTGTGTGAGTGCGTTGTAGAGTAAATTCTTGTGTGTGGAGAGGATTTTCTTGAAAAATTGTAAGAGGAGAAGGAAGGTGAGAGGTTTCTTTTTCATTATACTTCTAAGAGAGAATGTAGTGTTGATTGTAAAGAGAGAAAGTACTACAAGGGAACTTCGAGGGATTTTCTTGAGGAGTCTATGATAAGTTGTGTTCTTTCATTTCCTTATTTTGTAAACTTTTTTTTATAAAAATTTTTGTTTTATCGTATCTTCCTCATGAATTCTGAGTAGACTTCTTTATCTTTCTCCCTACTCTAAGATATGATGAAATGAAGAGATAATTTGGATGTGCTATTTTAACATATAAAATAAATTGTGATGATTTTTTTACTCCGTTCTTAATTTACTTTTTGATCAGGCCAATTGAAATGTTAAAATTTGTTGTGAAACATATGATGTGGGAAATGGAGTATGAGTTCTACAACAGAGTGAGAATCACATTCAATTCCATGGAGAAATATTTTGTTCATGGAATTAAGTGTAAATAAATAAGGAAATATACATTCTTGGGCGTAGAATTGGAGATTTTAGTGTGACAGACTAAAATCCCCAATTTGTTCTTAGTGTTTAAGAACTAAAGCAAGCCTTAGCCTTTAGGGGAAGGGAAGTGTGAGCTTTGGAGTGAGAGCTATTATCCTCCCAACCTAACCTCAGATTTAGCGACTAAACCTGAGATTAGCTAATGATTATCTATAACACTGAATTGGGGTAGAGATTTAAAACTGCTCTTATTTAGCACAATACAAATTTAAACCATTTATCTCTATCAATAACCAAAAATTCATTGTAGTGAGAGTGATACTTTCTTAAATTTGAGCTCTTCGTCACAAAACTTTATTTAGTCTTAATAAATTTAACTTTAAAGTTTAGAAATTAATTTATTAAACATAGTTTCGTTAGCATACATTAAAACCACTTTAATCAACATTTCAAACTAATTTCTTATAGTAGTAGACTTGATGTAGCCTAAGAGATTTCTTACCTCGCTTTTTTGTGGGATTGATACTAGGTTTTTTAAAAAAGCTCTATATTACTTGAAGTGATATGTGCACGTACATAGAACCCATAGTGTGTGAACTAATTTATATATTTTATATAATATTTAAATTTTGCACATGAAATACTTAATATAAATTAGGTCAAGTTATTGGCCATATTTTTGAAAACTAAATTACTGTGAAGTTTCAGGATGGTTCAAGTTTTTGACACTGTACCAAGAGTTTTAATTGACATAAAACACGCAGAAAAACAACACACACTAGGGGTGCATCAGGCTCCTCACTTCATAACTCAATAAATATAACTCAAATGACTTTTGAAATTCTTAGAGTACCCCTCCCATGGGTTAATTAAAATATCAGAGGAGAAGATGTGATTTTTCAAAATTTTATTTAGTTCAATAATTATTTTTAACTCAATAAGGATTTTCAATATTAATTTATTTAGTTAATCAAAGTAAATTCTTTGTTCATGAGAAATATATTGAGGTTCACCTAAGTCAGAGTACCACTTGGACCAAATTTCATGATTTCTCAAATTATATTTTAATTATTTAAATTATATATTAATTTTTTCAATTAATTAAAATAGAAAATATGATTTAATTTCAAAAATTATTTTTATATTAATTAATTAAATCCCCCTTAGTTCAAATAACTCAGAGAAACAAACTCTCTATTTGTGATTTTTTTGATTTAATTATTATAATTATTTTAATGCAAAATTTGAGAAAATACATTTTTACACTTTAAAAAAATTATAATTAACATAAAAAAGTTGGAAAAATATTCTAATGAGTCCTAAGTGATGAGGAAACAATTAGAAACATTTTAGACTATTTTTGTATTTTTGCAGTTTTTAATTATTTTAAATTTATTTTAATTCAAAAATAAGCTCAAAAATAAAATATTTACCTTAATATAGATTTTATTTTTCCTAATGGTCCTAATCGTAAGGAACTTAGAAAACAACTTTTCTTAAATTTCATAATTTTTTTTAATTTAATTTAATTATTTAAATACAAAATTGTCATTTTACTTGGAAAATCAACTTTTAGTGATAAATATACTCCAAATTCATTCCAAATTTTTATAGTGAGTTAATGGTTTTATCCTTTATTATGTGGAATTGATTTTGTTAAAATTTAAATAATATTTTATTTGATTAATTTATTATAAGTTTTAGACATTTAATTAACTAAGAAAATGTACAAAATTAATTAAATCCATTTGAAATTTTCAAAGAAACCTCTAACCAGAGGAAACCTAAATAAATTAGTCTTATAATTTTCTGAGTTATACTTTAGTTTATAAAATTATTTTAATGTAAAATAAACTACTAGGCTTGAAAATTAGGGTTTTAAAGTGAGAGATGCTCTCTAACCTTAAAAAATAAAAGAACATCCATATTAAAATGTGGAATAATTCCACAAAGTTTCAAGCCATGGTGATTAATATTTATCTAATTAAAATTAAAATACCACAAAAATTCTTTAATTAATTAAAAATCAGAGATATGTTATATAATTATTATTTTTATTCCATATTATTCTTCTCTATTCACCGAGCAAGAGGATATTTTCCATTCATTTTTTTTTATTTTTCTACACAGAGATATGAATTTTTTATACTCTGGAATTAATTTAAATCAAAATAAACTTCAATTCTTACTTATCTAGCTCATCCTACGGTGCTCCAAGATTTCCACGTGTCGTCGGCTACTGGACTCTGCCATCCACATTAGCTGCCTTGCAGCCAACTGTTCTTGCTTCATCTCCTTGTTTGGCATGATCTCAACCCTCTATCTGATACATGTGTGATCCAACGGCTTTCTGTCATCATCTCCGATTGTCCTAGCCTAAGAACTGTCCATACTAAATATTTTAAATCTCTCTCGATACTCAACCAAATCACATAGGGTTTGTTCTACACTTTCATCAACTCAAGAAAAACACATTTATACGGTTACATGCACAAGAAATCTAACTTCTCTTCACAATTGATGAAACCGAGCCAAAAATTAGGTCTGGTGGTCTATAACAAAGTTTGAGAGGGGAGGCCTCAATAAGATGCTTGTGGAAGCTTCAGTAGAGTCTGGTGAACTTCCTGGAAGTGTTCTTTTCCTTTGATGGATAGCCTGAGTATGAGTTAATTGAAATGATGATGCTTCCTTGGTCAAGAGCTAGGTAAGAGGGCTTGGGGCAGAGGGGTTTTGATGGAAAACTTCCTCATTTTTCTTGAGGAAGATTAGGGATGGTTTAATTTGAGGTTTGGTGGAGTTTTGGTTGAGTGACAGAAAACCCCCTATTATTTGAACTTAAAATTGAGCTCAGACATAGGAATTTAGTGGGGAAAATGATGAGATTGATTTTAGGAAGTCTTGGAGAAGCTCTGGGAGCAATTTGAAAGAGCTTCCCCAAGGTTTTGTGCATTCTCTATTATTGAACGTGGGAAGTTGTGTTTAAATAGCAGGGGAAGGAGTGGCAACTATGGCTGGCCAGTGGGTGTAATGTGTTGCTTATGTGGACGGAAGAAAGGTGAAAGTGACCAATTAAAGTGAGATAACTCAGGGAGTTCAAATTTTTAGTTCAAAGATTGGGGTGTCTCTCAGTTTTGGTGTTTTCCAGCCACTAGGCTGGTCGGTCAGACCCTGATTGGTGATTAGAGTGGTCAGGGGAGCCAAGGGGAGCTTAATGATGATTTTTACTGAAGGTATATGGTCGATGGAAAATATATTTTGGGTTTAGCCAAATATGAGAAGAGATCATCTAAATCAAAGGGCCTTTGGTCCATGGCTAATGTAGGGTGGGCTAGGTGTGTCTAACCAGGTCCTTATGTTCCATAGTTGGCTATGATGACCATGGCTTGCTCAATTTAAATGAGTTTTTTTCAATTAAAGGTTTTTGGTCAAAATCATGTCATGGAATTGGATTTAATTTTTTTTTTGGATAGACTTTGAGTTTGGCTCAATTGATTGATCAAATTGGCTTGAATGATTGTCATGAGAAGTTTGGAAAAGGAATTGAGTGATTTTGAATTTATTTGGGAGTTCAATTTAATGGAATTTGGCCCATAACTAATTTTGGGGTCTTTGGGTTAGACTTTGGTTTGGATTGGGCTAGAGTTTAGGTTAGGCTCAATTGATGGTTCAAATTGGTCCAAGGGTTTGTAACTTGGTAGAAATTTTGGAGTTATGAAGTTGAAATTGATGGAATTTAAACTTTGGAGCAAATTTTGTGATTTTGGCTTAGGTTGGATTTGGGTGAGATTTATAGCTAGGCCAGGGCAAATTAAAAGTTCAATTTTGCCTAAAGGAATGTTATATTGAATGTGGAATTAAAAATAGTTGAAATTGGATAGGTTAGGGGGTTCAATTTGTGGAAATTGTGTATATGATCAAATTGGGTATTTTGGTTGGGCTCAAAATTTAGCTTTAAAACTGGGTTCAATTGAGCTTCAATTTGGTTTCATTCAAGCTTAGATATGATGAATTTGAGTTTAAAATGGAAATTGTGGAAATTTGGGATCAATTTGGTGGAAATTGGAGGTGAATTGGGGTTAATTAGGCCTTAAAAGGCAAATTTGGGGTTTTGGTCCAAATTTGTCAAATTGGACTTCAAGATTGGTCAAGATTAGTTTTGGGAGTGATTAAAATGATTTTGGAGGTTTTGAGAAATTTGGGCCACCAAGGGCATTTTGGTAATTTTTGCAAACTTGGGTATTTTTTTTAATTTTAAAAATTTTAGGGTGTTTTGGATAGTTTGGATAGTTTAAAAGGGTTTGGGGTGATTTTTGAACAAAGATGAATAGTTTGGGCAATTTTGTGGATTTTAGGGCTTTAATGGTAATTTGGTAATTATGGGAAAGTTTAGGGGCAAAAGGTTAAAATTGGGTATCTAGGTAAAATTGGGGTTCAATAGGATGCCAATCTTAAAATTACCCTTCGTGAGCCATGAGACCAAGTAAGACCCCACTTTAGATCCTCCATGTGTTGGTCTTAGCTAAACTGTAGTCTTGGGCTAATGGTTTAGGGGACCATCCACATGAGTTTCCAGAAAGAGTAAGTGATCAACTAAGCATATTTGGTTAAGAGTTAAGGTTGTGAGTGTGAGTGAGGGGTATCAATTGTATGTGTGTGTGAGACTGACCAATACCACATCACACAAGTCAAAACTAAGGTCAAATCGTTATATGGAAAATTCTCTTAAGCTCCCCCATATTGGCTCCACCTACTAAGTGCTAGAGTTTAGAACCAATATGTGGAACTTCAAGCTGGCCAAAGAAGAATTTTTTGGAATTCTCTAGAACTTAAGAGGGATTTTCTAGAACTCAAGAGGTCAATCTAAGTGTAGAGAAATATGAGAACAGGATGTCTTACCCCATTTAAGACGATCTTATAGACATCTTGAAGAATCAGGAAAGAATTTAGGTACTGACCCCAGAATGAGAACTCAAATTTAGGTACCAGCCTTAGAATAAAAATTAGAAGCCTAGTTCCATTAAAAGGTACCTCACACCGATCTCGAGAATTGAGAATAGGATGTGTTGACCTCACTTTTGGTTAAGGTTTAATTTTTCCTCTTTAGTAGCCTAAGGTCTAGCCATAGGGCTTTCCTATTGACTATTCTTAGAAAACTAGACAAGGAACCCTCACCATTAGAAATTCTACCATCTTCTTTACTTAACTTGAAGTTCCACATATTGGTCCTAACCTATAGCACCTAGTAGGTGGGGTTACTATAAGGGAAAATCAAGATGAGTCACCCTTAAGATTGCTGGACCTTAGGATTGACCTTGGGTGATGGTGTGGAGCTAAGCACTCACTACACTCACTACACTCACTACACTCACTACACTCATCTACACTCACAATCACTCACAACCCTAAACTCAATTTTCTAGCCTAGGTCCCTTGATCTTTTTGGAATACTCATGTAGATTATCCCCTAAACCTACCAGCCCTAGGGCTATGGTTTGACTAAGACCACTATGTAGAGGACCCAAAATGGGGTTTCCATTAGTCCATGGCTTTTTGGTGATGTTTGGTACCTCAACTCTACCAAAATACCCATCTTGGCCTTTTACCCCTAAACACTCCCAAATTACCAAAATACCCCTCCATAAACCAAAATTCCAAAAATTCCCAGAAAATCTCAATAAATCCAAAATATTTCCAATTTCATTTTTCTCAACCACTAAATGACCCAATTTGGCCAATTTGACCATCTTTAACCAAAATCCCAAAATTTTTCTTTGAGGGCCCAAATTTCCCCAAATTCAACTCAAATGTCCATCAATTTGATCTCAATTGACCCCAATTCCAATCCTAAACTCAAACTAACTTTTGATATAGCCAAGCTAAACCAAATCCAAGCTTAATTAACCCATGATTTGAACTCAATTTTGATTTAGGTCAAAACCCCAATTTTGACAATATGATTAAATCTCACCAAATTGAACCCATAGCCTAGCCAATTGGCCCCAAATAATGTTGAAAAATTTTCATAACATCCCTATACATCAAAATCAATAATCAATTGGCCTTGGTGAAGCCTCAAATCCATTTTATTTTGGCCTAAATCCAAAATTCCTAAATTTAGCTTTTTATTGGCTAAGTCCCCAAATTTCACCCAATTAATTGCCTTAACCCTCAAATTGGCATCCAATTCATGTTGAATACTCTTCATAAGGTCCCTATTGACCATTTACAATAATCAATTTGCACTTAGCCCAAGGCTAACCAAAGCTAGACCCAAGCCTAGTCCAACATACCAAATTGACTAAAAATCAAAATTCCCTCAAATTGACCCGTCAATTGAGCTCAAAACCACTTCCATTCTTCACCAAAGTTGTTCCTTATGATCATATATGCCAAATACAACATTTATTTGGGCCAATTGACATGGATAACTTAGCCCAAACCTATGTTTTGGTCATTTTCACCCACTTAGACCCATGCACTAAATGTGACCTAACCACCCTAAAGTCACCAAATTAACTCCATCACAGCCATTAGTTGGACTTAGCGACCAGTCCAAACAACATGAAACCACCTAAATCAGTCCATGGACCAAAGGCCCCCCAAATCAAGGGATATTATTTCCAAAAATGCATGTGCTTAAGATATCCTTATCAAAATTAGGTATTATTGCACTAAATTGTTGTGACATATTCCCTTGGGTTCCCTAAACTCCTAGCCACCTCCCTCTGGCCGGTCGACCAGTTTAGTACCCGAAAAAGCTCAAAACCAAGAGCCAACACCATGGCACCTCACCCAATCAAACCTAGAGGCTAGCTCAGCCAAACCAATTGACGGAGCTCCACTGCCCTCCACCTAAGCACCACAATGCACCCAAACATATGCCCTAAGAGCCACCTCTTGGCCATTTTAAAAAAAAACTCACATCCAAGACCATGTGAGGTGTGCTAAAATTTCTTTAGAAAGGCCTCTCCAAACTTCACATAGAGCTTCCCTAAGATCCCCTCAGCGCAATCCAACCATTTTCCCTCGCCAATTCTCACTACCGGAACTCAATTTTGAGCTTGAAACCTTACCAGAAACTAGTACAGATTCCAATACACCTTCATAGTTCACCAAACCTAAATTATCTCTACCCACACCTTCACAATAGTGAAAGAAGCCAAAGCCCCATAAAATCCCCCTTCCAAAGAGCCTCTACCATAGCTCTAGACCAACACCCAAATCCGGTCGTGATCGAATTCATACCTAGGCCTTACGCCAAGACCAGAGACTCAATCCCTAGTCTCTTTGGATCATAACAAAGGTGTCAAGACCCTCTGATCAAAGCTTCACTTCTCAGAGTAAAGGTATAAAACCTCACCTCATCCTGAGCCTATTTGGATTCTCCATTTAATTAGGCTTAATTTATTTTCATGAATACCGTATGGATGTGTTCATCTCACTTAGACAAGTCCATAAAACCAAACCCGAGATGATTTGGTTGAGTCTAGGCTGAGATCTTAAGGTTTTAATGTGGACAATCACGGGAGACGATGACGGGGATTCATTTGATCAAGAGTATATCAAATGGACGGAGGAGATCGAGCCGGACGACACTTCGGGGACATAAACAACGGGCTGAGTCAGCGCTGAGGTGGATGGCGGTGTCAAAGGGAAGCGCGCCACGTGGAGCTTCGAAACCATCGTAGGTTGAGGTGGCACGCGCAGTTTAAATAGATAAATAGGGCTTTTTCCTATTTATTTAAATACCCCTAACTTAGAAAATTTATAACTTTGTGTAGAAAAATCACAAAAATAAAATAAAAATACACTCTTGCTCAGTGAACAGAGGAGAACAATGTGGAATAAATTTCAAATCCATTTTATGCATATTTTATCTTTATTTAATTAAACACTATTTGGAATCATTTGATTCTCAATACATATTGACGCATCACGTTGGCTTGAAATTTTGACATGTTGTAGCCTCTGTCAAGGGAAATATCCTCTGATTTTTCCAAAGTTAAAGGAAGTCTCTATACAGAGATCCATATTTTTCAAGTTTTTGCACATTATTTCTTAAAATAACCATGGAAATTAGCTTGTTGACTAGAAAATTTTAAGAAAATTTTGGAAGGTCCAAAATGACAAGAGAAGCTTTTGGAAATAATTTCGTGGGTCAAGTCATTTAAAATATACTAATATTCATGAACACTAAATTATTAAGATAATTAATTTCAGAAAATACAAACATTTAAATTACTTGATTTTTTATCTCCACTATGGTTCCTGATCCATAAAATTCACCATAAAAATTTCAAAATACCTTGAGTTCATTTAATAACCTAAGTTTATTTTTAAAGATAAACATTACTTTTGGCATTTAAGTGATTTTTAAAAAATCAAAATACAACTCAAAAAATTATGAAATGGCTTGATTTTTAAATCAAATAAGTGATTCTTTGTGATCAGGGGTATTTTCTAAAAATCAAATAATATTTAGAATAAAAACTTGATTTTTAACCTATTTTAAATATTTAAATAATTATTAATCCCTAAAAATAAAAAAATATAATAAAACTAATGGAAATGTTCTAAATGGCTTCCTAAGCACTTAGAAATAATTAGAATATTTTTCCTGATTTTCTAAAAAAAGATATTGAATTTCAAAGCTTAAAAATGACTTTTAAAGGCTAAAAATTAGTTCTCATTAAAATAATTCCAATAAATCAAATAAAATCCAAAAAAATTATAATTTTTCTCCTTTGAGTTCTCTGACCTTGAGGAGACTTTTCAAAAATACTAAACTTAATTTTCTCTATTTAAAATATTTTATATTTAATAAATACCATAGAAATTAGAATAATTCTTAAAATTTAAATAAAATTCAAAAAATCATGAAATTTGGTCCAAATAATTCTCTGGTCTAAAGTTACCTCTAATAAAAATTTTAAGGGATTAGGAATTACCTTGGTTAAGTTAGAAATTTTGAAAATAATTATTGAAAAATCACATGAATGAGGGAAAAAATAATTATATAAATTAAATTAAATTTTGAAAAATCACATTTTCTCCTTTGATGTCTTAATTAACCCATGAATGAGGTTGGATAAAAATTTCAAAGTCATTTGGATTAAATTTGATAAATTATGAAGTGATAGAGCCTTAGGGGCAAATGTGTAATTTTAGAAAATTAGTCTTAATTAACATTTAGGCTTAATTTAAGGAGGGAAATGGGTAACCTCTGATCTTAATCAATTTATTTGATGTTTGAAACACAAATTGTTAATTGGTAGAAACCAATCTCATTTTCTTAATTGAAAAAGATAAGTTAATAAATTTCTAAATTATTAAAATTTGGAAGTTTATTAAAATAAAATGAATCTAGGACTTAGGGGTATGACTTTTGAAGTCAATAATTAATCAAATAAAATTCAATTCATGAATCATGATCACCTAAGGCTAGATCTTTTCAAAATTAATTAAGACACTCACCTAGGTTTTAAGGGCTTACTAGTGACTTAGGCTAAATCAAGTTTCATTTAAATGAAGATTAGAAAAGTAAATATCATTAGAAAAGTAAATATCATTGAAAATAGTGGTGCCGGAACGAGGGAACCGTAGGATCCTAAATGGGGTCGCTCTAATTAACTTTAATATGCCCCTATAAAATTTAAAAAATTGCAATCATAGGGCCACCTGATTTGACATTATAACTTGACACACTAGAAAACTCAAACTCATCGCGGCAGGAGCTTGGAGCTAGCATGGTGTGCAACACGACCATCTTCAACAACAAAACTTGTCTTTCCTAGCTAAATCAATCTTCCTTCTTTAGACTTAAACAACAAAGCCATAGGACTTTCAGGTTTCTTTCTTATGCAATGTAAAACCTCAGCTTATCTTTAGGCCTTTGTATAGCCCTGTTATACAATATAAGCCCTAATTCGTCATAGGATTCCGAGGTTGTCGTTTGTCATGACCTAAATCCTCACATCTTTTAGGCTATTTATGTGATCATTTCACACAAACGTAAGCCCTAACTAATAAAATTGGCAGGATGAAACACTTAAATATTTCTCCTCAAAATTGAAGCCAAATATTAGGATAGCTTGGGAAGTCACCAAGGTTTGCCTTTGGATCCATGACATCACCTAGTTCTTCCTCCTTTGGGCTTATCGGCACTATTTTTGGTGTGGGTTTTGCCCGTAAGAAGCTGTCTGTCATCAGAATTGAAATCTCGTTGCCCGCTTTGAAAGGACGTTTAAAAAACTTTATTTTTGAAAAATATGAAGTCAAACAGACCCCATAATTTTCATTGTTTAGATGAAAGAACGC
This sequence comes from Phalaenopsis aphrodite, assembly GCA_003013225.1. NCBI lineage: Eukaryota > Viridiplantae > Streptophyta > Magnoliopsida > Asparagales > Orchidaceae > Phalaenopsis > Phalaenopsis aphrodite. The sequence goes on along the minus strand of NEWO01000677.1, from coordinate 160,763 downwards.
TTTACCTCAAATCCTGTATTTATCCCGAAGGATGAACACAAGAATTGAGGGTGAGGCTCGATCAAATAAACTAAAGAAAGTTATGACATCCATTTGGTCTGCGAAACCAATGTATTGGCCGACAAGTTCCCTTATTTAATATAAGGAATTAAATAGGGTTTATATTATGCTGGGTTCGAGAAAAGCTTCCTATAAGGGCAAGCCCCTATAGTTAATTACATCTTAGGTAACAAAAGTTACTTAAGAATACTCTCAATAAAATCAAGAAAAATTACCTTCAAGGAGTTCAAATAGTAAGGACATTTCAAAGATATTGGACTAAGAAGTGTGAATGGGATTAGTTCAAATTTGGAACATTTTGTTTTGGAGTCCAAAGGAGGAAACACTAGAGGATGTCACAGATCTGAAGGAGAACTTTGATGACTTCCCAAGCTATCCTATTATTTGGCTTCAATTTAGGAGAAATTATTTAGATGTTTCATCCTGCAAATTTTTTTATTTATTAGGATTTACATTTGTGTAAAACAATCTGCATAAATAACCTTGAAGATGTGAGGATTTAGGTCATGACGAATGACAACCTCAGAATCCTAAGGCGAGTTTAGTTCTTATATTATACAATATGGTTGTACAAAGGCCTAAAAATATGTTTGAGGATTTATATTGCACTAAGCAAACAACCTCAAATTCCTATGGCTTTGTTGTTTTAAAGCTAAGGAAGGGATGTATTAGTGTAGATCCTCTTGCTGTTGAAGATGGNGTCGGGCTGCCCACTATGTAAGCTCCAAGCTCCTCGTTGTAGCAGAGTTCAAGTTTTCTAGGTCATTAGGTTATAATGTCTAATCAGGTGACCCTATGGTTAAAGTTCTTTAAATTGTATTATGGGCATATTAAAGTTGATTAAAGCGACACCGGTCAAGATCCCACGGTTCCATCGTCCCAGCACCACTATTTTCTATTGGAATCACTTAGTCCAAATGAATTTACTAAACTCAACTTAATGATTTCCATAATTTCATTTTGACCGTGGGAAAACTCGTTAGCAACCGTAGCTTACCTCCTCCGAGGGTTCCCGATCTTCCAATAGAGACGTTTTAATTTAGTTGAAGTTGTACTGTTTTGTGATGTTTGTGATTAAATTTTGAATTGTCTTATATTTTGAAATGTTGTGGGGGTGATTTATGCAATTTTATATTTTCTATGAAAGTATACTAGTATAAATAAGATTGCAGTAGGAGAGTACAAGAAAGACTGTAAAACGCTGTAAACTGTAAAAGTGTACCTGACGAGTCTTCTCGTTCCACCACCTGAAACTCAAAATGCATGTCAGAGCATTTATGTATATAGAGCTGGAAAAGTAAAATTTTGGAAACCTTCCTAGCTTTATGTTGTGTATTGGGGTTTCTTAAACTTTAAGGATAATATTGTTATGTAAAACATGTTAAGTTTAATAGATCCCTAAGATAATTACCAGGTTAAGAGTAGGGAGAAGGTCCATGCAACCTTCTTAACGTCTGGTAAAAGGCCTTGGGTTCATTTAAACTTTATTATGTTACTTAATAATTCATCCTAAATATTCTGATGTTCAGTGAATATTGATGTCTTGATTATTCCCAAGAATAAGGTGAATGTCATTTGCCTTTCAATTTGAAAATTATGTGGGTAAAGACCTTTTAGGAGACAAATTAGTGTTATTAAGAACACTTAGCCAAATTTTAGTCCTAATTGGACTTGTGGTGTTTTAAAGAGTTTGATTATGTTTATTTTTCTAATCCTCCTTTAACAAGTGGATTTCAACTTAAGTTTTACCACTAAGTCCTTAAGACCTAAGTGAATTTATTAAGTGTGTGTATTGATTTTGAAAAGATTTAAAACTTTAAGTGATCATTATCAAGATCATTT
>NEWO01000677.1:138441-153134 GCA_003013225.1 Phalaenopsis aphrodite | reverse complement strand
ATCCACCAACCTAGAAATTTCATAAATGGAATGCGAAAAATATGAGAATGGAATTGAAATCCTTTCACTGACATGAAGATTTCATGAAAGTGGAAAACAAGAGTGGAATGTTGAAAACATGTGGATGGAATCAAAATTCTTGCACCAACCCAAAAGTTCCATGATGCGGAAAACAGGAATTGAAAGTGGAAAATATGTGGATGGAATCAAAATCCATGCACCGACCCAAAAGTTTCATGAATACAAAAATAGGAATGGAATGCAAAAAATATTTTGGTGGAATCAGAATCTATGCACCGACTTGAAAATTTTATGAATGCGAAAAATAGGAATGGAATGATGAAAATATGTGGATGAAATCGGAATCCAAGCACTGACCCAGAAATTTCATGAATGCGAATAACAGGAATGGAATATGGAAAATATGCAGATAGAATCGAAATCCTTGCACTGACCCAAAAATTTCATGGATGTGAAAAACAGGAATGGAATGCAAAAAATATGTGGATGAAATTGAAATCCATGAATCGACCCGGAAATTTCATGAATGCAGAAAATGGGATTGGAATGCAAAAAATATGTGGACGGAATCAAAATCCATGCACCAACCCAAAAATTACATGGGAATCATAATTTAGGTACTGACCCCGAGAGTAGAATCAAATTGGGGTACCGACCTCGAGTGCTCTATAAGTGCGAAGAACTCGTGAGAAGTGTGTGGAAAGTTGTGAAGTTGAGCTTGTGAAAAGATTAATGGGACCTTTGAAAAGTGTGAAACTTTGTGGGAATTGTGGAGAACTTGTGCACACAGCAGAATTTGTCCTGCGAAAGTGTAAAGTATGGAACTCCGAAGTTTGAGGAGAATTAGCTTACCAATTTTATCATTTTTTCTATTTCTTTCGTTATCATTTTTTTAATCTTTTATAAGGATGTCTTTTAAAAGTTGAATTTCATTTATTAACTTTCAGTTTTAAATTTTAAATTTTAATTTTGTTATTAGACTTTCATTGTATCGTTATTTGTTCATTATAATTTAGGACCAAAGTATGGTCCTGTAGCTTTTCATCAAACGTACATAAAGGAAATTTGACAAATATGTTGAAATTTGAAAGAAACTTTGTAAAACTTTTCTTCAAACTTGTAGTATAACCGGATGCTTGCTAAAATGCCAGAAAGCAACATGTTTAGAACATTTGACATATTATATATCATATCTGCTCTGCTTTGATGCAGTACAAAAAGTAACAAATATTTGTCCCCTCAGGGAACCTCGTGGTCAAGCTAACCTTGTAAGCTACGCTTCGGGACAAGAGTTCCTTTCGCGCTTACATAGACGGGCAACAATTTAACCGCTCATACAAACATAGTTCTTCTCACTCTGGATCTGGCTGGAATTAATGTGGTACTTTTTTGTTGTCCATTCTTCTTAATGTGATAAAACATTGTGATGTGGCACTCCTAAGATGCAATGCTTCACCAATTCTGCTCTGTTTGCTTTTAAAATTAGAACTGAATCCACCGATAGCGAAATCTCAACTAATCTTCTGAATTCTCTTGGTCAAACAATATCTATCCCCTTTCCAAAAAAGAAGTTGCTCTTGCTCATGAAATATACTGTACATAAAGGTCTGACAAAATCATGATGATCTACGTAGGGAGGAATGCACTCCCCTTCCTCGTAGATGTCATTGATGAAGCTGTTCAGCAAAAAAATCCTTTGGTAGTACGCTCCATCTTACCATTTTTTAATGATTCTCTTTATTGTGGATGGCAGAGGATCCACCTCATCATATCTCAAGATGCCCGGGGGGTTCCCTAGCATGTCCTTAACAAAATTATAGTTGTACCACACTAAATAATAACTCTGTCTTTCCCCCACATCTAATTTCACAGCTCAACATTTGTCTTCTTCTTTAGTAATCCGGCTCGGTGCCTATCTCTGAGAGCTAAAACACAGTCTACAATCTTTCTTTCATTTCTTTATGAGAATACACCAAGGTGTAGTTTCAACCTTCTACCATATTAAAAAATTTTCCTTGAATTTCCTCATAATATTCAAATTCTTGCTTCCAGACCCTACTCATCCTTTCTAACTCTGTTGTAGGAATCCTCTACAAATGTCGAGGATGCTCTCTGTCTCATCCTCTAAAGTAATCCATGATCGTGGTGGCTCTATAAATTGTGGTATGTATGGCTCGACCTTTGTGTAGTCTTCATTTCTAAACTTTAGGCTGACAATTTTATATTCTTCGAGTGTCCCATACCTCTCTAGGTGGATGATGTTACACTATAGACATTTTGTGACGGCTCCCGTTGACGGTGTCCTCCATGGGATTTCTGGATTGCACATTGGGCATTCTGTCCAAAGCTCATTGGGGACCTCTAGCGGTGTAGACACCACAAAAAACTCTTCCTCATTCTATGTGACCGACGGACGGGTGGAAGTTTCTCTCAAACATGGATCGTAGATTTCTTCTTCATAAATTGAACTTAATACAGTAGCCGCTTCCTTAGCACGTCTTTTATTCAGACATAGTAGGGCTCTATTTTGGTGTTGAGTTCTTCTTAGCAGTGCATCAGGTACTCTTTCTATCGAAGCACCGAACAAGTCTACTGTCGACGTAGTGAACATCGACTGCAAATGACTAGTTCCCTCCATCGGGTATTATATCTAATCTGCTTTCTTCCTCTTCAGTGAGGAGTCTTCCCTGCATTGATTTTGAGTAGTGATGGTAGTCCTTCTGCTTCATGGTAGCTGTCCATCAAGGGACCCTCATAGTCTACATTGACTTGATCGCAGTCCAACTCAAAACTCAAGATGTCACCCTGGGCTGCCTTTTCTTCATTAGTGTGAGATTTAATCCGTCTTTAAAAGTGAAAATGAGCTTCTAATCAGACATTTTCCTGCAGTAGAAAAAAATATTAGTGCGTTGAAATTCAACATGAACAAGAATAATAAATAATAATTATTAAACGGGCTTTAAATTCAAAAGGTGTGTAAGTATTTTATTTAACTTAATATAGTGAAGTTTCAAAATTTAATGTGAAAAAGATTTGGATGTGCAAAATTAAAATTTTTTTATTAAGATTAAGTTTATTACAAAATTTCAAAACCAATCACAGACGCTGACCAAATAAACATCCTCAAAATGAGTAAAAATTCCAAAAAAAAAAAAAATCACATGAGGTGACTTCAAGTTGTATAACATTTCGTCAGGTATCGCCTGTTGATTGACAACATCGATCTTCTTCCTTGGAAGTCCACTAGTTGGTAAGATCCTCCTGAATAGACCCTCTCTATGGTAAATGGTCCCTCTCAAGTTGGTTCAAACTTTTCACCTATATTGCGGTGTGCAAGGATAGGCCTTCTGAGAACAAGTACAATATCACCAACTTTGAACGCCCTCGGGTTGACCAACTTATCATGAGCTTGTACAATCCTCGATTGATAAAGTTCGAGATTCTACTGTGCCTCCAATCATTTTCCTTTGAGACTCTTAAATTCTGCAAGTATGAGCTTTGCATTATCTTCTGTTGTAATCTGATTAGCAAGGATGACTTTGAGAGACGTTATTTGAACCTCTAACGACGGTACATCCTCGGACCTACAAACTAACGCATATGGGGTACACTAAGTGGGAGTTCTCATCATAGTCTTCTAAGCACACAAGGCCTCTAAAAATTTCTCATGCCATCCTCTTTTTCTCTTGTCCAATGTTTTTTTCAAAATTTTCACGAACATCTTATTGAAGGCCCCTGCGAGGCCGTTTGCTTGGGGATAGTAAATCGTAGAGTATCTTAAATCTATCCCATGTCACTTAACAAAACTATTAATCTTAGTGCTCATGAAGGCTGACCCATTGTTTGAAATCACTCTGTGTGGAACACCTAAACGGTAGTGAATTTTACTCTTAAAAAACTGAAGAACGTACAACATTGTAACGTCTTGTAACGTGGTGCACCCTGTTGACCTCACTTTTGGTTGAGGTCTTGTTCTTCCTCTTTAGTAGCCTAAGGTATAGCAATAGGACTTCCCTGTTGATTATTCCTAGAAAACTAGAAAAGGAACCCTCGCCATTAGAAATTCCAAACTCCTCTTTACTCAACTTGAAGTTCCACATAGTGGTCCTAACCTCTAGCCCTTAGTAGGTGGGTTCATTATCGGGGAGTCCAAGGAGAGTTCCCGTAGTATTTCTTGAACTTATGGTTGACCCTGGGTGTTGGTCTAGAGCTAAGGTACTCACCTCACTCATAATCACTCATAAATACAAACCCTAACCCAAAATTCCTTGACTTTGATTGTCTGATCCTTTTGGGAGACTCATGTTGTTCAAATATGATCCTGACAAATACAAATACAATCACTTCATGAATGAATTTCTCCTTCATAAAATCAAATAAGATCCTCACTCTGTTGTAGAACTCATACTCCATTTCCAGGATCATATGTTTCACAACCCATTTTAACAATTCATTTGTCCAGCTCGAAAACTAAATTAAGTTCAAAGTTGAAAAATCATCACAATCTATTTTATAATTTATATTGGAACATTCATCTTATCTCTTCATTTCACCATATCTCAGAGTAGGGAGAAAGATAAAGGAAACTAATAAGACTTCATGAGAAAGATACAACAAAACAAAAATTTTATATATAAAAGAAAGTAAATATAACACTATTATACAAACAACACTTATCTGAAACACTTTCTAAAAGCAAATCCCTTGTAGCCTTTCATAGGAAATGCATGAAGAAGAAATCTCTCACTTTTCCCCTTGTCCAACACTCTTAAAGAAAAATTCACACTTTATCTCACTATAAAAAAACTAAATTTTATGAACAATGAACTCTTAATGGTTTGTGGAATGAAGATGGTGAGTAGGAGAATAAATTGTGGCAATGAGAAGTCAAGAAGATTTGATTAGAGTCCAAAATTCCTCTTTTTATAATTAATTTTGGCCCCATATGGAGCCTCAATTTGGTTCTCCAACATATTCCTCCAAAATCTCTTCAAAAAGCGTCCAAATATGTTGAATCTTCTAGAATCGGTGGCTGAACCGACATTGGTGTCATTGGCATTGAGTAAAATTTAATGTCTGTTCTGTTGGTATGTGCCATCGGTGCTGCCCTTGGCAATGTCGGTGCTGAGTAATTCTTCAAAAAAGTCATTTTAACTCCAAATTCTATTTTTTTTACTTCCTTTTTTCTTTAAGCCCTAAAAATCAATAACCTGCAAGAAATTATCAAAATATTTTCCATTAAAGTGCAATATCACAAAAAATGAGTATAAAATATGGGTTTAATATGCATATATTTTTGGTGTATCAATTATCACCTCCTATTAATGTTAGAGGGCTAAGAAGCTTTCTAGTACATGTTGGCTAAGAAGCTAAGAAGCTTTCTAATGCATATATTTTTGGTGTATCTAATAACCACCAGGAGGTGTTTTTAAAGTCATAAAAACTGCCTTGGATGACTAGAAACACCCTATTTTCAAATTCCTTGACTTCCAATTCCATAAATACTTCTAAGTATAGAGTTTTTAATAAAAGAAAGTTCATTTTACAAAGACGATGGAAAGTTCTGTGCCACACTACCGCTGTAGTTATTGTACCAGTGCTGATGGAATTTTATGCCAACTTACATGGAATTACCCAAGAAGAAGTATACGTACAAGGTAAAGCTATAACATTTACTCTAGCGTGAATTAATGAGTTTTATATGATAGAGAATGTTCTAATCTGTCATTATACAAATTTTATCCCAAAGAGAGACTTTATGCAAGATGTCTATAATTTTCTGACTGATGAAAGTGATATTTGGGAAATGCGAGATGAGGGATATGTTAGTTTCTCTGCTTCATCATGTAATCCAATATTGAAGCAGTGACATTTTTTCATTTCTGCAAAATTACTCCCTACTATGAAGATTAGTAGAGTCACCAAAGAAAGTGTTATTTTAAATTATTATGTTCAAATGGAAAAACCCATTGACTTAGGATCTATCATTATTAAATATGTTATGGGTTTTATTATAAATGGGTTAATTTATGTACTTTGGCACCCTTCAATAATTTTTCTACTCTCCAGTCATTCTCAAGTTCCATATGAAAGTTGGGAAAACATTTTATTACCTGGAGAGCCCAAGATTCCTATTGATGATAATTATGTTGGGAATGGAAATGAATCACTAGATACTATCTTTGATTATTCATCGCATGCTTCAACTCCATTGATGCTACCAACTGTTGGAAGTTCACTTGCTTTGGGAAAGAAATTGAAGAAAATTGAAAGAGAACTTCAGGGTATTACGAATGCAATAGAAGATCTTAAGTGCCTTTTCGATCACCTAGATTGGAGGACGAAGGAGAATTTTGATCATACTAGAATAACTGAAGCAGGATTGGTTTGGATGTTCAAGTAAAAAGGATGGATCGAAGAAAATTTGACTGATCAACTCCTATATCGACCCTTCTACAATATGTACGCTCATTACCATTCTATGAGAGATATCAGAGGAGGAGAAAGCATTGAAGATGAGGCAAATTGAAGAATTTAATCTCTCTACTAGTTTAAAATATTTATGTATTTAATGTATTTGTGTGGATTTAATTAATTTTCTTTGGTTTAGAGTTATGAACTTTGATTACGTGTATAGCTTTGTGTCAGCATTTAGTGTTGTGGCTTTATTTTGACACTGATTTATAATGTAGTTTGCTATATGAGTGTAAAAGTGATTAGAAAAATGTATTTGTAAAAAGTGTATTTTCATATATAAAAAGTAGTATGTTGTTGTTTGTGAAAATGATTGTTCATGAAAATGTTTGTTTGTGGATCATTGTTAGATAAAAATTTATTTTTAAAAATACTTAAAAGACTTTGGAGAAAATTGAAAAGAAATTGAAAATTGAAAAAATAAAAAAATGGAATATTTAGGCCTTCAGTGCTAAAGACGCTGGCATGGGCGCCGACGGTGCCCTCGACTTGAGAACATCTGAAACCCCTTCGCGATTTGCACAGTAAAACACCATTCTTACCCTTTGAGTCACCTTCACCCTCCGATTTTTGTACCTAGGGCTCGCAGTTGCTTGGATTTGGGGAAATTTCAAGGCAAAGGAACTTTGGATTTCATCTTCTCTAGGTAGAGCTACACTTTAAACTAACAATTTTAGATTTTCACCAAGGATTTATCTCAAATTGCCGAGATCTAAAAATTTTGGAATTTTTTAAGATATTTTTAGAAAATCCTCTGGTGAAGAACTCTTACTTAGTAGATTTAAGTTTAAAGCGTTTAACATTGTGATTTTCAGAATTTTGGAAATTTATTCAGATTTTTATCAAATTTTCTTAGATTTACCAAGGCCCCGAGATCGAGTAAAGCAAAAAGAAAATTAGATTATGATGAACAAAAATTTGTCAGCTTCAGGGATAATGCTTGATTTAATTTTCTACTTGAAAACAAAATAGTAATTCCAGATTGTGGTTTTAAAGATCTAGGTAGAGAAGCTGAGCGATTGATCAATGCTCGACAGTGACAAAATTTCTATTATTTTACCGTTGAGGCTATTTTTGGTGTAGTGATGGAGTTCTACACCAATTTTACAGAGGCTTCTGATGATTTTGTTTTTGTTCGTGAGAAGATGGTGGAGTTTACTCCAAGTAAGATTAATGAATTTTATCAGTTAGATGATATGTACAGTTGTCAATATAAATCGTTTTCTGCTATGAATGAGGCATTGGATGAAGTTATTTCTTTTACTAATGATGGAAGAGGAATCTGGAAAGTTAAAAATGGAGTTAAGGTAAACTTTCCTCTTTCTACGCTTAATGTAGTATCTAAGGCCTAACACTACTTTATTTCTAGAAGAATGATACTGACAAATCATCATAGTGAGGTGCCCAAGGATAGAGCTATCTTGAACTACTGTATCCAGCAAGTGATAAGGGTAAATTTAGGTTCTTTTATTTATATGAATACTAGATCTATTTCTTTGAGAGAGACCACTGGTGGATTAGCACACCCTGATCTGATCTTCACACTCTATGAACTGGCAGGAGTTGATATTAGACCTAAGGAAGAGAGGATAGTGCCTCTAAAACCTATTGGATTTGCCAATATAATGACATATGAATCTCAAGTTGATTGGAGGTCTGGAAGTATGATCAGAGATATTCCTTACACTTTGAGGACCCCTACTTCTGGTGACCCTACTCTTTGAGAACTAGTGGACCAGATGTTTGATCCAATAGGGAGATATCTTGAAAATGGATCATAGAATGGAAAACATGGATGCCAGAAATGCTCACACTGATGATTTGATTCGGTAAAAGTTTGAATATGAAGTTGCTTATGATGATGCGATGGTGAGATACATGAAGGGTGATCAATCTATAGAGTTTCGTACTTGCCCTATCTTTACTCCATATCAGTAGTAGAATTTGAATGTGAAAGAAGAAGAAGAAGACAATGATTGGTGGTTTGTAGTTTGATCTTCCTTTTAGTTTATGTTTGATTGTACTTTGTTATTTAAGTATTTATTTTTGTTATATTGTTGAGAGTATTTGTTGTTAGATTGTGAGACTCTAGTTTGTTGTGTTATGAACCGTATAATTGTAAAACTGTTTCTTATTTGAAATTCTGTTTAGTTATGTTGATAGCTTTAGTATTTTGTTAAATGTATTGTAATTAACTCTTTCTCAGAAAATTTTAAATGTATTATGTGCAATTTAAAGTTTTAAGTCTTGTAGTTTTTCATATTAGCACCTGCAATATTTCATAGTTAAGTTTCAAAGATCAGAAACTTCAACAAGAAAGTCTTTTCTTTATATATTTAATGTTTTCTTTCACCCTTTATTTTTTTCAATTCTTCATGCTAAATCTTTTAAAAATTTAATTTTTGGAGGCGGGGATTCCTTTTTAAAGAAAGGAACTTAGTTTTATATGTCCTCACTTAGCTATATTTTCAAAATTTTTAAATTTAACACGACATTTAGTATTAGAAGTTAACTTAGATAACTATATTTATGTTTCAAAATATATAGAAAACTTAAGTAAAAATTTTTCAATAATGAAGATTAATTTTAGATAGTAAGATATTTGGTATAAGAGAATAAGACTATGTTTTTCTATTTTAAGTAAAGAAATTTTTATTTTTGAAGTATTAAAAATCATAAAAATTCATTTAAGAAAAAAATAATTAAACTTTATGAATCTTTAAGCTAATATAAATTTGTTAAGTGACGAAATGTGAAAAGTTTTTGACTTTAAGAAGAGGATAGTGAAGTTCAAAATCATTAAAGGCTATCCAGATATAGTAATCATCACATAAAAAATAAGAGAAAAGAAAAGAAAAAAAAAAGAAAATAAAAGAAAAAGGATTGAAAAAGATCGTGAAAAGAAAAGAAAATAAAAAGTTTATATAGGGAGAAGCTTGAAGAGATGCTTAGTTAAAATTTGGCTTCACTTGAATCAACTTGAGGAAGGCTTAACTACATTTTCTAAACTTATATTTGAGTATTAACTTATTTAATATTAAAGTTTCATCAAGTTATTTTTCATATGAATACTCTAAGTGAATTTAATATAACAATTTGCAATTTTTTTTGAAAAGAATAGAGAATCATAAATCTTAGACTTGATTGCTGGTTATTCTTATACCTTTATTATTAACTGAAGTTGTTTTAAATTTTCTTAAGTTATGCTATTTGATAGCAACTTTATATATGCTTAAAAATACAAGAATTTAATATTGCTTCTAGGAGATTTAATTTCTCGACAACAGTACTAAAAACTTGACAATGGTTATAGATTTGATAAAGATGTATATATAAAATATTCAATAATGGTAAAGTCACACTTATCAACGCAAGTATATGTATCATTCAAGTAATATAAGGCTCTAAGGGAGTCTTACATATCGATCCTAGAGGGAGTAATATTAGATGTTACGAACTAAGATTTTAGAAAATCAACACTTAATCAAAACAATATATTTCAAATTGCTTATCTGTCACTAATATGCAATTGAAATAAATATGTAATTTTAATAATTCTTAAATAAATAATTTTACTAATAAAGTTTCTAATGTGAAATTCAATATATAAGAAAGCATCCTTCTCTTTGTCAAGAAATTAAAGTGAATGGATAAAGTGAATCAGTTCAAANCTTAGAGTTTCATGTAAGATGAAAAGAATGAAACTTTATGAAAAATCTTCAAAGGTGATATGAATTTATAAAATGAAGGAATGTGAAAATTTTTTGACTTTAAGAAGAGGATAGTGAAGTTCAAAATAGTTAAAGGCTATCCAGATATAGTAATAATCACATAAAAAAAGAGAAAAGAAAAGGAAAAAAAAAGAAAATAAAAGAAAAAGGATTGAAAAAGATCCTGAAAAGAAAAGAAAATAAGAAGATTATATAAGGAGAAGCTTGAAGAGATGCTTAATTAAAAATTGGCTTCACTTGAATCAACTTGAAGAAGGCTTAACTACATTTTCTAAACTTATATTTGAGTATTAACTTATTTAATATTAAAGTTTCATTAAGTTATTTTTCATATGAATACTCTAAGTGAATTTAATATAACAATTTGCATTTTTTTTTGAAAAGAATAGAGAATCAGAAATCTTAGACTTGATTGCTGGTTTTTCTTATACCTTTATTATTAACTGAATTTGTTTTAAATTTTCTTAAGTTATGCTATTTGATAGTGACTTTATATATGCTTAAAAATACAAGAATTTAATATTGCTTCTAGAAGATTTAATTTCTCGGCAACAGTACTAAAAACTTGACAATGGTTATAGATTTGATAAAGATGTATATAAAAAATATTCCATAATGATAAAGTCACACTTATCAACGCAAGTATATGTATCATTCAAGTAATATAAGGCTCTAATGGAGTCTTAGATATCGATCCCAGAGGGAGTAATATTAGGTGTTACGAACTAAGATTTTAGAAAATCAACACTTAATCAAAAAAATATATTTCAAATTGCTTATCTGTCACTAATATGCAATTGAAATAAATATGTAATTTTAATAATTCTTAAATAAATAATTTTTCTAATAAAGTTTCTAATGTGAAATTCAATATATAAGAAAGCATCCTTCTCTTTGTCAAGAAATTAAAGTGAATGGATAAAGTGAATCAGTTCAAATTATATTGTGCCAAATAGGAGCATACCTATTCTTTACCCTTTGGTCCAGGAATAAAGAACATTAAACTAATCCTGTGCTTGGTTACTGAATCTGCGGCTAGGCTGGGAGATACCGACTGTCACTTCAGAGCTCTCATGTTCCCCTCGCCTGAGGGCTAACATCTACACTTCACCACCCAAACAATAGGACCAAATTGATGATTATAATCTGTCACTCTAAAATCTCTAATTCTATGTGTGATAATTTTATTTCCCTATTTATTTGCACCCAAATTCCAAGGGCTTTGACCTCCCTGAATCTTGGATGTAATATTCACTTTAGTTGTAAGACACAACATATTTTAACAAATTAATTGGCTAGATTGAAAGTAAATTAAGATCGAAGTAAAAACATCATCACAACTTCTTTAACATTTTTAAGGCTCAAGCAATTAAAATTACCATTTCACAAATCTTAAGACAAGGAGAAAGACAAAGAAAACTACTCAGAACTCATGGGAAAGGTACGATAAAACTCGAAATTTATATATAAAAGAAAATTCATACAAACTACGACAAGTAAATAACTCTTATCTCTAATTCCTCCCTAAGCAAACTTCTTAGAGTTCCTATGAATCTCTTTCTTTCTTTACAGCACACAAAATTCTTCTTCGAAGCGGTAGGAGGAAGAAATCTCTCACTTTCCCTCCACTCTTACAATCGCTCGAAGAATTCCTCACATTCTAACCCTAAAGTAAACTCTTTAAACACTATTGGAACTTCTCTAACCTCTAGGTCTCACCCAATTTTCGGCCAAAATCTTCTTCTAAAGTTGTAGAAGATTTTTCCCAAGAGTTGCCTAAGCATCCCTCCAAAAACTGTCCACATGCAATGAACCTTTTGAAATAACCACCGATCTCCCCATCGGCGGCGGACCTTCTAAAAAAATTGCTTGAGTCTCGAGAAATTCTCCCCATCAGCGCCGTTGGGCTCGTCATCGGCGCCCTAGTTTAAATCTTCATATTTTGGTCCTTTTTGCTCCAAATTTGCACCTTTTTGCATCTTTTTGCTCCAATGACCATAATTCATCATACCTGCAACTAAACATCAAAAATACATTCTTTAAAGTGCAATATCATAAAAAATAGTATAAAATAGGTATAAAAATCTCAACATATTTTTTTTGTCAAAATCCCCCAAACTTAACTATTACTTGTCCTCAAGTAATTTTAGTACTACATAAAAGTTATGATCTATTCTAGTAAAGTTTTAATTTAGAAATACTATAAGTTTGATTTAAATAAATACTATAGTGAGATTTTCAGAAAAAAATTTAAGTAATTAAATTAACTCTGTAGGTACAAAATTATATAGTTATTAAGTTTAAGAGTTCTAGTTTCCTATTCATTTCAAGAATGGCTATATGTTGTTATATCAAGTCACTTAGAATATTCAAATGATAGGAACTTCATGAGAACATTACTAGTAAAAGATGCTAATCCATAAATATAAATTTAGGAATGTATTTAGGTTTTCCCTTTAGGTAGGTCCAGTGAAGCCAATTTTTGATTAGCCATCTCCTCAAGCTTCTCCTCACTTTTAAAGTTTTTCTTTCTTTTCTTTTCTATTTTTCAATTGGATTTCTTTCAATTCTATATATATTTTTTTTCTTTTCAGGGATTGTTGTCAATCCTTTCTTTTTCTTTTTTCAAGTGAGGATTACTATATCTGGATAGCCTTTAATGATTTTGAACATCACCTTTCTTTCCCTAAATTTGAAACTCAAAGCATTTCTTTAACTTATAAATATTTCATAGCTTTTACATCATTGTGCCCCAATATTTTCTTCTCAAATGAATTTTCAAGATTCTTAGTACTTCAAAATATGGTTTCCTTTACTTTAAATAGTTAACTATAATCTTATTCTCTTATACTAAATATCTTAATCCCCAAAATTAATTTTCATTACAAAAATATTCCTTTAAATCTACCATAATATTTAAATATCTACAAAATATAGTTCTCTGAATTAAATTCAATACATAAAATCATATTAATAATTTTTCAAAATAATTTTATTGAGAACATCAAATAGTTAATCTTTTTCTTCCCTCCCTCAAATTTAAATTTTTCAATATGAAATGATATATGTGGAAAGAAAAATTCTAAATATAAATCATACCTCAATATTTTAAGCATTTTCATCATTATGAAATTTTTGCAGTCCTTAAAATTTTTACTTCACCTGGTCTGTAACTTTAGGAGCTTTCTATACATATAAATCATTAAAGAATTTACTGGATAATGAAATTTTGAAATAAGTACAAAACTAAATATTATACAAACACAATATTTTGCTAACACATCCACAATACTAAACAAAACAATTACAATTAAAATGAAAAATAAAAAACAAATCACATTACAATTTAACAAATTTCAACTACCACACCAAACAATTATAACAATAATTAAAACTTATCCATTTACAACATAAAAATAAAAATGAAGTACAAACACATAAAAATTTATCTCTATTGCAAAAATTAAAGTAAAAGTACATCAACTACTGTCATATGTCAAAATCCCAAACTATATCTTCGTCTCCTTAGTCAGCAAGTGGATTGGGCTGATACTGAGTATATTGGGGTCATTCAAGAAAAGTAACATCAGGCTCACCTCTATAGTGCTGGGCCTGAGCTTTGTAGTAAGCTATCTCAAAATCTGAATGCCTCTGTAGGAACTCACTATCTTAATCATATCTACGTTCTAAACCCTCAATTCTTTCATTTATTAGATCTATACTCTTTTGCTGCAAGGTCAACTCATTCATTAAATTAGTCAAGATAGGAGAACTAGAGGAAGGAAGGTTATAACAATTAGAGGGGATATCTCTACTAGTAGAAGGTGCTTGACTCCTACTCCAAGTTCTCCATTTTTCATGGGATTCATAAGTCTTTAAATTAGCTCTACTAATGGGCTTCATAGGGTAAGCATATTCTTCATTATCTTCAACTTCCACTCTAGAAAGTTAGCAAAGTGCATAAATAAGGCCAGGATGTCCCAGGCCTCCACTTGTTTCACTTCTTGCCGTGGACAATATATTCTTAAAAATGATTCTCCCCACATTTATATTTTTATTATTCTGAATACAGAAATTCAGAATAATTATATCTTTTGTTACCTCACTATGGTGATAGGTAGGTAACAAAGTAGAGGAAATAAAATAGTGCCACGTCTTAGATGTGACATTTAACATAGAAGCAGAAAAATTTACCTGTTCTCGTTGTTTTATCTTCCATGTTCCTTTCCCGTCAGTGAGAAAGTTGATAACATCACTTAGCGGGCCCTCCATTGTACCGAAGGTTTCATAATGGCAGCTATAAGAGTCTAAGACTTCATAGAAAGTATTGTTGCGGGCGACACTAAATTAAATGAAAAATCCCCGCACTTGAACGATTCTGTCTTCAGAATAGAACACATTGGCATAAAATTCTTTTACAATATTTGCAGCAGCCTTATTGATGGTATAATAGAAATTTTCTCACCT
>NEWO01000677.1:95001-110785 GCA_003013225.1 Phalaenopsis aphrodite | reverse complement strand
TATATATATATATATATATATATATATATATTAAATTTTGAAAAGTAATATTTTAATTTTTTTGATTATATAAGACCAACCGATCCTAGATAAACAAAAGTTTAAATATGCGAGGGCAACACCGTAAGCGATACATCTATCCTGAGGAATAGACATATCCCTTACTAGTGTGACTTAATTAAATAAATCAAACAATTTATGACATCTGTTTTATTCTGCGAAATCATTTATGTTGACCTACAAATTTTCTTATATAATATAAAAAATTAGATAGGGTTTTTATTTAGCTATGTTTTCAAAGTTTTATATAAGGGCAAGCCTCTATAGTTAATTACATGTTAAATGACTGAGGTCACCTAAGAAAACTCTTGATTTAGATCAGAAAGTATTGTCTTCAAGCACTTCAATGAATATGACTTTTGAAAGATCAAACCAAGGTGTTTCAAATGGGAAAGGCTCAAATTTGCAACATAGTCTTGTAATCCAAAGGGAGAAAACTAGAGGTTGTCACAGATACTGAGGATAACCTTAATGACTTCCCAAAATATCATATGGCTTGGCATTAATTTTGAGAAGAAAATTATCAAGTGTTTCATCGTACCAATTATTACTATTTAGGGCTAAAATTTGTATGACACAATCATACAAATAGCTTGGAAGATAAGAGGATTTTTTTTGTAACAAACGATAACATCGAAATCCTAAAACGAGTTAGGTCTTAAATTATATAACATGATTGTGCAAAAACCTAAAGATAAAGTAAGGATTTATGTTGCATGTGGAAAACCACCATGAAATCTTATAGCTTTTTGTTTAATTCTAAAGAAGAGATTGTTGTTGTAGAACTACTTACGGTTGAAGAATGTTTCCCTCGAAGTTAGCCTCAAGCTCTTCAGTGAAGTAGCAGTCCTAAAGTATAAGCTGTAAAGGTTTAAATGCCAAGTATATTCTTTCAATATAAGAGGGAGGCGGGTTAAAGTTGATTTGAGTGGCACCGGTTAGGATCCCACAGTTCTTTCGTTTCGGTACCGTTATTTTATATTGAATTGACTTAGCTTAAACGAATTGTTAAGCTCATTAAGACCTGGGAGATCTTGTTAGCAACCTGGGTAACCTCATCCAAGGGACTCCTGTAAATTCAAAAGGACGTGTTAGGAAATCGTTGTTTTTTGTCTAATGTTTAAAATGTTGTTTAATTTTGAAAAATGGTTGTGTATTTGCCAATTTTGAAAAATGGTTTTGTATTTGTCAAAGGTTTTACTGGTGAAGCAAGTATAAGTATTAAAATGCAGTAAAGTAAAAGGAAAGGAAATTTCAGTGCAAAAATGTAAATGCGTACCTGTTATCTTCTCGCACTTCTGCTGAAATGTTAGAACTTACAACATTGGGAAATTTAAATAAATTGCTAGAATGGAAAGCCAAACAACTAGTTTAAGGTGTATCTACCGAGTCATAACTAGGTGATACCTTATAGGTTTCAATGGATGAATTTTTTAAACAAATAAGTTCAATTGTCCTTCAAAGTATCCGAAGGATTCTAAAAATATTTGGGGCATAGCCTTATACAACCTTTAAAATCCTTTGAAATGTTTCAAGTTCTTTTTATATTATTACATTGTTCAATTAATCATCCAAATCAAGATTTATTTTTAATGAATTAATGCACCATATGCTCAGTGAGCCTTGATACTTTAATTATCCTTTTGAGTTGGGTAACCCAACAGTCACTTATCGTTTTATTTAAAAAAATTATGTGAGTAAATGCCCCGAAGGACAACACTCAAAGTCATTAAGGATTTTATACTGTAGATAAAATCGGGCTTGTAGTGTTGTCAGAATGTTTGTGATCAGTTATATTATCTTTTCTAAACTTCATTAAACAATCTTTGATGAAACCGAGCTCACTACTAAGCCCATTTAAATTTTATGGGTAAATTTGTCATTTTAAGAATGTTAAATCAAATGAAATCCAATTCTCATCAAAGGTACATGTTATCATCTAGTTACAAATTGAGAGGCTTCAAATAAGTGAGCTATTATCTTCCTATTTTTAGCCCACTACTTTAGTTTTATCAAACAGAATTAACCTCCAAGTCATAACAATTAACCAAAGTACAATTCTACACTTATCATGAAAGGTGGAAAGTTGGTTTCTACCTCCTAACCCTTTATATTTCAAACATTTAAGAGTGTTCCCTATGATCAAAATATACCCATTCACCCTTTTGTTAATCATTAATTTTTATTAAAGCTTCAAAATCCAAAATTACCATTTTTCCTCTGAGCTCTTCACTTCATAACACATCAAATATAACTTAAATGACTTTGAAATTTTTATTCTACTCCACTCATGGGTCAATTAAGATATGAGAGGAAAAAAATGTTATTTTTGCAATTTTTATTTAATTTAAATAATTCTCCTAACTTGGAAAATAGGTTTTTCAATGTTAGTTTATTTAGTTAATCAAAGTAAAGTTTTTTTTTTCATGGGAAATTTATTAGAGATTCACTTAGGTCAGAGGACCATTTGAACAAAATTTAATGATTGTTTTAAATTATGTTATATTTATTATAATGATTTATTTATTTTGATGACTAATTAAATAGAAATTATATTTTAATTTCCAAAATCACTTTTTATATTTTTCGTAAATCTCCCTAATTCCAGAGAACTGAAGGAAAAAAATTTCATTTTTATGACACTTATTATTATTATTATTATTATTATTATTATTATATTGGAAAATTAAGAAAAATACATTTTTTCATTTAAAAATACATAACTACATCTAGAAAATTAAGAAAAATTATTTTAAGGTGTCCTCACTCATCAGGGAACAATTAGGAACAATTTGATGCATTTCATATTTTTGATTATTTTCAATTATTTTTAATTCAAAAAGTAGTAAAAAAATGAAAAAATTATTTTAAAATAAATATTATTTTTCCTAAGTGCCCATAACATGTCAAATAATTTTTATTTTATTCTACATTATTTTCCTCTATTTTTTAAGCAAATGGGTATTTTTATTTTTTTTATAATTGTTCTACACCAAGTTATGAATTTTCTAATTTCTAGAATTATTTAAATCATTTAATTTCTTACTTATCAAGCTCATCCTCGGCAGATCTAAACACGTGTGTGTCGCCACTCAATTGGATGCCGCCTTTTGAGTGAGCTATCACGTGGCGTGCTATTTATGCATCAAGAGTTTGTCCAGTGCAATCCGAGTCATCTCTTCAATACACACACATGTAGACGATCCCTTATCAAAGTCCCCAACGGACCTAACCCAAGAACTGTCCAACATCTAGACTTAAGATCTCGCTCGATACTCAACCACATCACATGAGGTTCGTTCCTATAGCTTCATCTACTCAAAGAGAACCTATCTATACAGTTACATGCATATGAAATAAACAATCTCTTCCTAATTGATGAAACTAAAGGCAAAATTAGGGTTACTGGATTACACCTTTACCCTAGAAGTGAGGCATTGATTGTGTGCTTGTGAAAGCTTCGGTAGAGTCCAAAAAATCTCCTCAAAGGGTTATGTGGCCTTGGTTTAGTGGTAGGTTAGAGGACTCAATAGATGGGGGTTTTGTGGGGATCTTCCTCGTTTGGCTTGGGGAAGCTTAAGGATGGTTCAGTTTAGAGTTTTGTTAACTTTAGTGGAGAGACAAAAATGCCCTTAGATTTTGAATTGTAATATGAGCTTAGGCAGTGAATTTTAGAGTGGGAAAATGGAGGGGGGGTTGAACTAAGGAAGGCTAGAGGAAGCTCTATGAGCAATTTGAAGGGCTCTCCTCAAGCAATTAAAAACACTCTTTCCTTGGCCATGGAGGAGGTGATTTAAATAGAAGTGGAAAAGATGGTCATCAGGGTAATCCATGGCTTAGAAAATGTTACTTATGTGGAGGGCTAAAAAATGCCAGTGGCTAATGCGGGTGAGACACATTGGATGGGTGTAATTTCGGCTTGGTCCCTTGGGGAGGTTTCTTGTTTTAGGATTTTCTGGTAACTAGGCCATCCCGAAAGGACAAGAGAGGTGTTGAGCTGGCTCAAGGAATCCAAGGTGAAGTTTGTCAGCATTTTTTTGTGTTGGAGGGAGTTGCCTGTAAGAAGCTATCGGTCACCGGAATTGAAATCTCGTTGTCTGCTTTGGAAGGACGTTTTAATTTACATATATTCTTAGTTTTGGAAAATTATGAAATCAAACGGACCATATGTTTCATAGCTTAAATGAAAGAGTGTTGTACCTCAAATCTTGTATCTATCCTGAAGCATAAACACAAAACTTGAGGATAAGACTCGATCAAATAAACTAAGGAATATATGACATCCGTTTGTTCTGTGAAACTTTATATTTTGCCGACAAGCTCCCCTATTTAATATACAAAATTAAATAGGGTTTATATTAAGCTGGGTTCAGACATGCTTCTTATAAGGGCAAGCCTCTATAGTTAATTACACCTTAAATGGCCAAAGTCACCTGAGAAGACTCTCGATAAAAATCAGGAAATATTATCTCCAAGGAGTTTCAAAGGGTAGGACTTTTCAATGAGATCGGACGTAGAGGTGTAAAAGAGAATTGGTCCAAATTTGGAACATTTTGTTGTAGGGTCCAAAGGAGGAAGAACTAGCGGATGTCATGGATCCAGAGGAGAACCCCGATGACTTCCCAAGCTATCCTAATGTTTGCTTCATTTCTGAGGAGAAATATTTAAGTGTTTCATCCTCCTAATTTTATTAGTTAGAGCTTACATTCATGTGAAACTATCACATAAATAGCCTGGAAGATGTGGGGATTCAGGTCGTGACAAACGATAACCTCGGAATCCAAAGATGAGTTAGGGCTTATATTTTATAGCACGACTATACAAAGGCCTAAAGATAAGGTAAGGATTTACCTTGCATAAGCAAGCGACCTCAATGTCCTAAGGCTTTGTTGCTTACATCTAAGGAAGAAAGATTGGTTTAGCTGGGAAAGACCGGTTTTACCGTTGAAGATGGTCATGCTACCCACCATGCTTGCTCCAAGCTCCTTGCCATGACAAGTTTGAGTTTTTTAGTGTGTCAAGTTATGATGTCAAATTAGGTGGCCCTATGGTTGAAGTTCTTTAAATTTTATGGGGGCATGTTAAAGTTGATTAGAGCGACACCGGTTAAAATCCTACGGCTCCCTCGTTCCGGCACCACTATTTTCTATGGATTCAATTAGTCCAAATGAACTTACCAAACTTAACTTAATGAGTTCTATAATTTTATTTAGACCGTGGGAAGCCTAGTTAGCAACCATAGGTTACCTCATCCGTAGGATTCCCGATCATCCAATAGAGTCGTCTTAATTTAGTTGCAAATGTTGTTTTGTGTGATTTTGTGAATAATTTTTGAGTTTCTTTGTATTTTGAATGTTGTGCACAAACCGAATAAAATCACAAAAAACACAAAATGGTCCAACTAAAATAAAAAGAAAAAGAAAAATGGTCCAACTAATGAGTTTGGTAACCAACATAAGTAGATAAAACTGTGTCCTGATTTATTTTTATTTTAGTTGGACCATTTTGTGAATAATCTTTGTACAAAAAACACAAAACGAATGCAAAACCAAAACTAAAACTAAATACAACCAGGATATTTCAAGCTATGGTGATATTACTACATGCATTGAGAATCAAAACATCCAAATCAATGTTTAATTATTTAAAAATAAAATATGCACCAAATGGACTCCAAATCATTTTCACATTTTTTTTCCTCTGTTCTCTGAGCAAGAGGGTGTTTTTATTTAATTTTTATGATTTTTCTACACCAAGATATGAATTTTTATAGCTAGGGCTATTTATTTAAATAAGAAAATCCCTATTTTTCTATTTAAATATGCGTCGCTGATTGTATCCTAGGCAGCTCTGAAAGCATGTGTGGTCCGTTCTAGTTGGACACCATCAACCACGTAGCTGTTGACTCAGCTCGCGGTTCATGTAAGGAAGCGATGCCCGGCTCGATGTCCTCCGTCTATCTGATACACGCGCGATCGGACGGCTCCTCGTCATCATCCTCTATAGAGTGATCCCGTAACCGTCCACACTAAAACCCTAAGATCTCAGCTTAGACTCAACCAAATCACCTCGGGTTTGATCCTATTGACTCGTCTAAGTGAGACGAACATATCCATACGGTAATCATGTAATTAAATTAAGCCTAATCAAATGGAGAATCCAAATAGGCTCGGTAGGAAGAGAGACTCAATATCTTGGCTTTGAGAAGGGAAGCTTCGATCAACGTGTTTTGGCACGTTCGTTGGGGTACAAAAAATCTAGGGATTAAGCCTCTTGCTATGGTGAAATGCTTAGACCCAAATTCGATCAAGGCCCATTTCAGGTGTTGATCAAAGCCTTTTTTAGGGGCTCTATGAAATGGGAATTTGATAGGGCTTTGGTTTCTCTCAATGTTGTGAAGGTGTGGGTGAGTTTAATTTGAGTTTGGTGGAGTTTAGAGGTGTGGAGAGCATTATCCTGTCTCCGGCAAGGTTTTGAGCTAAAAAATTGGGCTCCGACAAGGGCATTCAGGGAAATGTGGTGGTTGAGTTGCACTGGGGAGATCTTAAAGAGGCTTTGGGATCAATTTAGGGAAGTCTCTTACGGGATTTTTCAGCTCTCTCTCCATTGCTGTGGAGGTGATCATTCTATAAAAATGGCCTTAGGCTTGCTGTCATGGCCAATTTAGGGGTGCAATGTGCTGCCTAGGTGGAGGGCATAGAGGCTCTAAGCTTCAATTTGGATGAGGTGGCCTCTAGGTTTGAATTGGGTTTAATCCCATGAGGGTGGCTCTTATTTTGGCCATTTTTTGATCACTTGGCCGGCCAATCGGCCAGGGGAGGTGGCTAGGTAAGCAAGGGGAATATGTCACAACAATTTAATAATTTTAGGATTTATTTTGGAAAAAATATCCAAGGCTTAAGAAAATATGACATTAAATCCCTTAATTTAGGGGACCTTTTGTCCATGGCTTAGCTTAGGTGGTTTCATGGGGTTTAGGCTGGTCACTAGGGTCCAATTCATGGTTTTTGAGTCATTAATTTGATGGTTTTAGGATACTTAGGTCACCTTTAGTGCATGGGTTCAATGTGGGTCCAAGTGATCAAAACTTAGGTTTGGTTTAGTCTAGCCATGTCAATTGACCCAATTGATTGATAAACATTGTGTAGATGATTTTCATGAAGATCTTTGGTGAAGGGTTGAAGTGATTTTGAGTTTAATTGGTGAGTCAATTTGAGGGATTTTTAAAATTTTGTGAATTTGGGCATGTTGGGCTAGACATGGATCTAGGTCGGGCTAGCCTTGGGCTAAGTCCAAATTGAATGGTCCAAATGTTCAAGGGAGATGTTGTGAAGATTTTTCATGAAGACACAGAGTGGAATTTTGGGATTAAGACCCTCAATTTGGTGAAGTTTGAGGACATGACTAATTTGAGGCAAAGTTGGGGATTTTTTGACTTAGGTTGAAATTAAATGAAGTCGGGGCTTCACCGAGGCCAATAAAAGGTCAAATTTTATTTGTACAAATGTCATAAATATTATTAAACACAAATTGTGGCGAATGGAGTTGGCCATGGGTTCAATTTCATGGAACCAATTCATGGGGCAAAAATTGGGGTTTTGATCTAAATCAAAATTAGGTTCAAATGATGGACTAATTGAGCTTGGGTTTGGTCTAGATTGGTCACATCAAGAGTGAATTTGTATTTAGAATTGAAATTGGGGTAATTTAAGACCAATTTGATAGACATTTGGAGTGATTTGGGGAAAATAGGGCCTTTAAAGGGCAATTTGGGGGTTTTGATCAAACATGCTTAAATTGGCCAAATTGGGTCATGTGATAGTTAAGAAAAATAAAATTGGGAATATTTAGGAGGTTTTGGGAAGTTTTTGAATTTTGGGATAAGGAGGGGTATTTTGGTAATTTGGCCAATTTTGGTTATTTTGGGTAGTTTTTTGTGTTTTCAAGGTGTTTGAAATGATTTTTGAACCAACTTGGGTATTTTGGGTAAACTTAGGAATTTTGGCCAAATTTGAGCTCCCAAGGGTATCTAAGTAATCTGGGGGAGTTTAGGGGCAAAATGTTAAGTTGGGTATATTGTAAGGGTTTGTGTGCCAACCACCATCAATAAGCCATGGATCAATGGAAACCCCATTTTGGGTCCTCTATGTAGTGATCTTAGCCAAATCCTAACCTATGGCTAATGGGTTTAGGGGATCACCTACATGAGTCTCCCAAAAATATCAAGAGACCAAAGCCTAGAAGCTTTAGAGTTGTGAGTGATTGTGAGTACAAGCATGTGCCTTAAGCCTTAGACCAACACCCAAGGTCAACCCTAAGGTCTAGCAGTCATACGGGTGACTCATCTTGAGTTCCCCCATAGTGACCCCACCTACTAAGTGCTAGAGGTTATGACCAATATGTGGAACTTCAAGATGAGTAAAGAGGAGTATAGAATTTCTAATGATGAGGGTTCGTTGTCTAGTTTTCTAAGAGTAGTCAATAGGAAAGTCCTATGGCTAGACCTTAGGCTACTAAAAGAGGAAAAACTAAACCTTAACCTAAAGTGAGGTCAACAAATGGACCCATAATAGGTGTGGTGTGTTAGGCAAACACACCGCGTGTATTGGTGTTGAGCGACGAGATCAACAAAAACCAATACAAACTCCTAAGTCAAGAGACTCAGAAGTATGTGTAGAGTTGTGAGTGTGATTTGTCTCTGCTGGGGAATTAGCAGGTGATTGTCTGATTGAAATCAAGGAGTAGGGACTCTCGCTGGGGATCAGGAAGGAATTTTGAGTTATGAAATTTCAGGTATTTATAAAGGATGAGATTCAGTACATAAGTGTTGACCCCGAGACGAGAATTGAAATTTGGGTATCAATCCCGAAATAAGAATCAGATGTCATAATCCATATAAGGTGGTCTTGAAACTGATTTCAAAAGATGAGAATAGGATTGTGTGGGAGGACCAAATCGAGATGGAAAACACAGAGACTCACATCCAGCTCAAAAGGGTAACAACAGTGTAGAAGATGACAACCATTAAGGATATGTCTCTAGAAAGAAAGGACTGTACCACTTTGAGTTACCACTGGCGAGTTATATTCGAACTGACATATGAAAGGGAGAATATATATATGCCATGTTAGGAAGGAAAATACTGGGACTCACATCCAACCCAAAAGGTTACAAGAGAATATATGTGCTACATTAAGAAGGAAAGCATTGGGACTCACGTCCAACTCAAGAGGTAACAAGAAAATATATGTGTCACGTTAGGAAAGAAAGCACTAGGACTCACCTCAACCCAAGAGGTGACAAGAGAATATATGTGCTACATTGAGAAGGAAAACGTTGGGACTCACATCCAACTCAAGAGGTAACAAGAAAATATATGCGTCATGTTATGAAGGAAAGCACTAGGACTCACATCCAACCCAAGAGGAGACAAGAGAATATATGTGTCACATTAGGAAGGAAAGCACTGGGACTCACATCCAACTTAAGAGGTGACAACAAAAAAATCTGCTATATTGAGGAGAAAAGCTCTGAGACTCACATCCAACCCAGTGGTATTGGGAAAATATATAGATCATGTTAGGAAGGAAAGCACTGGGACTCACATCCAGCCCAAGAGGTGACGAGGGAATATATGTGCTACCTCAAGAAGGAAAGCTCTTGGACTCACATCCAACCCAAGTGGTAGCGGGAAAATATATCGATCACGTTAGAAAGGAAAGCACTGGGACTCACATCCAACCTAAGAGGTGACGAGGAAAAGTATATCTCCCTATGCAGAAAATATGCATATTCAAATGTGTAAATTTGTGGTGAACATGTGAATAAAATATGAAAATATGTGAAGAACTTGAGAATTAAGGTACTGATTTAGAAATGAGAATTGAAATTTAGGTATCAATCTCGAACAGTGAGTCGAAAGTTAGGGACCGACCTCGAATATAACAAATTAGAAACATAGGACTGATTTGAATATGTGAGAATTGAAATATAGGGACAATTCCCAGAAGAAAGTGTCAGAATTTAGGTACCGACCTCGAATATGGTGAATAAAAAACATAGGACTAATTCAAATATGTGAGAGTTGAAATATAGTGACAATTCTCAGAAGTGAGTGTCAAAATTTAGGTACCGACCTCGAATAGGTGAATCAAAAACATAGGACTGATTTGAATATGTGAGAATTGAAATTTAGGTATCAACTGTCAAAAGAGTTTGCTGTGTTGAATTTGCAAAAATGTGTTATGTGAAAATGTTGATTTTGTTGAATAAGTTTGTAGAGTTTTGTGAGGCATCGTGCAGAATGTGAAATTCCGCGGGGATGTGAAGAGAGTTAATGCAGATAAAAATGGTTGTGTTGCGCACACAAAGAGTAAGAAACTCTGAAATCGAGAGAATCCACTCAACAGATTCATTTTCTTTTCTTCATGTTTTTATCACATTTAATTTTTCAAAATATGTCTTTAAAATTTTAATTTTAATTGGTTGATTTTCTTTTTGTTATTTATTCATTTGTGATTATTTTTATTTGAATTTTATTTATTGTTAAATGTTTGTTGTTTCGTTCTTCATTCATTGAAATTCTGAACCAACTCATAGTTTGTGGCTTCCATCCATCGCACAAAAAGGCAACTAACAAAAAGGCACATTTCTGAGAGAAATTTCCATTAATTTGCTCCAATAAAGATGTCACAGATCAAACATAGGCTAACGCCTAAAAAGGTACAATATATAGTCCATGTTTAAGTACATCCAGAACATCTCATGCTATGAATACATTGTAGGCTGAGTATATCAGATACATATCATGTTGTTATAAAAAAGAAAGTGAACCCTCTGACCATCTGTATCAGGTACGACCAGCTCCTGATCGAGCAGACCTTCTAAGCCATGCTCCAGGATAAGAGTTCCCTTCGCATGTACTTAGAGGTACACCCTCTTATTGCTCGTACGGCACTAGGTCTTCCAGTTTCGGGTCTGGCTGAAATCCATATGGTATTTTGCTCTCATCCATGCTACGGAAGGCCACGGATACCCTACGGTGTCGTATCCTTGGAATGCTATTTTTGGCGACACCTGCCCCATGTCCTTTCAGAACCAAAACTGAACCAACTGGTAGCAAAATCTCTACAGTTCCTCCGAACTCGCCAGGGCTGACAATGTCAATCTTTTTCCCAAATAATATATTGCTCTTGCTCAAAAATGAGATTGTGCAGAAGGGTCTTACAAAATCATGATGATCAATGTGAAGAGGTATGCAGTCTCCCTCGTCATATATGTTGATGATGCAACTATTCGAGATGCAAGTAGTTGACAGTATGTTCCATCTGACCATTCTCTTGATCATCCACTTTATTATAGAAGGTAGTGGATCTACCTGGTCATGTCTAAGGATCTCTAGTGGATTTCTCTGTCTGTCATTTATAAAATTATAACAACAACCGCACTGAATGGTGATTCCTCTTTTTCCTCTATCCATTTCTTCGGCTTAGAGTATGATATTTCCATGAGAAGGCCTGCTTGGGCTCTATCTCTCAAATCGAAGATGCAATCAAGAATGCTTCTTTCGTCACTCTCGGAGAAATCCCTGGTATATAGCTTTAGGTCTTCCAGTATGTTGATGATTCTTCCTTGAACTTCTTCATAAAATTCAAATTCTCTTTTATTCACTTTGCTTATTTTATAGTACTCCATTATATTAGGAGTTGGTAGCTATTGCTGGCACTCCTCCCTCTGAACATTGACAGGAACCCAAACTGGTGCTGGATGATCTGAAACACGAGACTTAGCATCTAGCGGGATGTACGACCTTAGGATCCATGGAATTTACTAATTTGTCCCAAGTTGGACATATGGCTCATCCATCATAAAATATGATGTCTGAGACCCATCAACGCTGGAGGTATACTCTTCTAATGTACTGAAGTGTTGTAAATGTAGAACATTGCAATCCGGGCATTTTACAAATGCCCCTGTGGCTAATGTCCCTGCAGGTATCTCAGCATTGCACGTCAGGCAACCCTTGCATAAAACATTTGAAGCTGAAGGTTTCTCTGGCTCTGTGACGAACCCCAATTCTTCATCTGTGGTGGGTAGGCTGGCAGAGGTTTCTTTCATGTCTGGATCTTAGATATGCCCCTTAGGAATAGGGATGAGTAAGTTTATTGCTTCTCCTTGACGTCTGCTTTCTTCTGGTAGAAAAGCCCTCTATTTTTTGCATCTGGCGTTTCTGCGTTACGTCCTGCGAAGTGAAGCATTTGGCAGCTGTTCATTATTGGCGGCTGACAGTGACTTTATATATGCTTAAAAATACAAGAATTTGATACTGCTGCTAGAAGATTTAAATCCCCAGCAACAACGCCAAAAAAACTTGATAGCGGTTATAAATTTGATAAAGATGTGTATAAAATATTCAATAATTGTAAAGTCACACTTATCAACGCAAGTATGTATCGCTCAAGCAATACAAAGTTCTAATGGAGTCATGGATATCAATCACACAGGGTGTAATATTAGAGGCTACGAACTAAGATTTAAAAAATCAATACCTAATCACAACAATATAGTTCAAATTACATATTTATCACTAACAGGCAATTGAAATAAAAATGTAATTTTAATTAACTCTTAATTAACTAACTCTTCTAATAAAGTTTCTAATGTAAAGTTTAATATATAAGAAAACATCCTTCTCCTTATCAAGAAATTTAAGTGAATGGATAAATTGAATCAGTTCAAATTGTATTGTGTCAGATAAGATCATAGCTATTCTTTACCCATTGGACTAGGCATAAAGAACATTGACTAATCCAAAGCTTGGTTACTGAATTTGTGGCTAGGCTAGGAGGATACTGACTCTCACTTCGGAGCTCCCACGTTCCCCTCACCTAAGGGCTAACATCTACACTTCAACATCTAAACGATAGAACCAAATTGAGGATTTTAGTCTGTCACTCTAAAATCTCCAATTCTACGCCCGATAATTTTTATTTCCCTATTTATTTGCACCGAACTTTCAAGGACTTTGACCTCCCAAAATCTTAGATGTAATCTTCACTTTAGTTGTAAAACTCAATATATTTTAACAAATCAACTGGTCAGATTGTAAGTAAATTAAGATAAAAGTGAAAAGATCATCACAACTTCTTTAACATCCTCATGGAATAACCAATTCAAATCACCATTTAACAAATTCTCATGACAAGGAGAAAGATAGAGAAAACTACTCATAATTCATGGAGAAGATACGACAAAACATGGAATTTATATATAAAAGCAAAGTCATAAAAAACTTCAATAAGTAAATACAACTTATCTCTAATTTCTTCCCAAGAAAACTCCTTGATCCTCTGAATCTTTTCCTTTCTTTACAATACACAAAATTCTCCTTCAAAGCGGTAAGGAGGAAGAAATCTCTCACTTTCCTTCCACTCTTACAATCTCTCGAAGAATTCCTACAATACTAACCACTCTCTAGACTCTAATGAGCACCAAAAACAATAAAGACTCAGCGGACCCCTCGTGGACACCACCTTTTTTGACATCCAAATTGTTTCTTTTAAATTTGTAGAAGAGTTTTCAAGAGTTTCCCAAGCATCCCTTCAAAAATCGTTTACATTCAATGCATCTGTTGAGAGAACCGATGTGCTCGCCGCTGCCGACCTTCTAAAATATTTAATTCTGGACTCTCGGGAAAAACCCGCCGTCAGCGCCGAAGATTAAATCTTCGTATTTTGGTCCTTTTTGCTCTAAATTTACTTCTATTTGCATCTTTTTGCTCCAAATTTACTCCTTTTTGCATCTTTTTGCTCCAATGACCATAATTCAACATACCTAAAACAAAAAAAATAAAAAATTTCTTTCTTTAAAATGAAATATCATCAAAATCAGTGTAACATTGGTATGAAAATCTCAACATATTTTCTTTTGGTGAAAATTCTCTAAACTTAACTATTACTTGTCCTCAAGTAATTTAAGTGCTAAATAAAAGTTATGATCTATTGTGGTAAATTTTTAATTGAGAAATACAATAAGTTTGATTTTAGTATATACCATAGTGAGATTTTTAGAAAAATTTTCAGTAATTAAATTAACTCTGTAGGTACATAATTATCTAGTCATCAAGTTTAAGAGTTCTAGTTTTCTATTCATTTCAAGAATGACTATATGTTGTAATATCAAGTCACTTAAAATATTCAAATGATAAGAATCTCATGAGAACATTACTAGTAAAAAATGTTATTCCATAAATATAAGTTGAGGAATGTATTTAGGTTTTCTCTTTAGGTAGGTCCAAGTGAAGCCAATTTTTGATTAGGTATCTCCTTAAGCTTCTCCTCACTTATATATTTTTTTTCATTTGAATTGCTTTCAACTCTATATATCTTTCTTTTATTTTCAGGGATTGTTGTCAATCCTTTCTTTTTCTTTTTCAAGTGAAGATTACTATATCTGGATAGCCTTTAGTAATTTTGAACTTCACTTTTCTTTCTCTAAATTTAAAACTCAAAGCATTACTTTACCTTATAATTGATTCATAGCTTTTACATCGTTGAGCTCCAATCTTTTCTTACCAAATGAATTTCTAACATTCTTAATATTTTAAAATATAATTCTCTTTACTTTAAATAGTTAACTATAGTCTTATTCTCTTATACTAAATATCTTAATCTAAAAAATTAATTTTTCTTACAAAAATATTCCTTTAAATCTACCATAATATTTAAATATCTACAAAATATAGTTATCTGAATTGAATACACTACAAAAAATCATATTATTATTTTTTGAAAATATTTAAATTGAGAACATATCATAGTTAATCTTTTTCTTCCCTCCCCCAAACTTAAATTTTTCAATATGAAATGATACAGGTGGAAAGAAAAATTCTAAATATAAATCATACCTCAGTACTTTAGGCATTTTCATCTTTCTGATATTTTTACAGTTCCTTCTCAAAATTTTTACTTTAACTGGCTTGTAATATTAGGAGCTTTCTATGCATATAAATCATTAGAGAATTTGTTGGGTAATGAAATTTTGAAATAAGTACAAAACTAAACATTATACAAACACTATATTTCACTAACACATCACAATACTAAATAAAAACAATTACAAATACATCACAATGCAAAAAAAATAAATCACATCACATTTCAATTTTACAAAGTAATAATCAAAGTCTATTATAACTACACATGCAAATTTCAAACTACAACACTAAACATTTGCAACGATAACTAAAAATTATCTAATTGCAAACATAAAATAAAATATAGGATAAAATGAAAGTACAAAAAACATACATCTATCTCTATCACAAAATCACAAAACAAAAGTACATCAACCTCTATCATATATCAAAATCCCATACTATATCCTCGTCTCCTTGGTCAGCAGGTGGATTAGGCTAATACTGAGTATAACAGGGGCATTCAAGAAAAATAATATCAGGCTCACCTCTATAGTGTCGGGCCTGAGCTTCGTAGTAAGCTATCTCCAAGTCAGAATGCCTCGGTAGGTACTCACTATCATAATCATGTCTATGTTCTAATCCCCCAATTCTTTCATTTATTTTTTCTATACTCTTCCAATGCAAGGTTAACTCATTCATTAAATCTTGAAGGGTAGGGGAACTAGAGGACGGAAGGTCATAACTAGAAGAATGGGTATCTTTACTAGTAGAAGTTTCTTTACTCCTACTCCCAGATCTCCATTCTTC
>NEWO01000677.1:76248-93233 GCA_003013225.1 Phalaenopsis aphrodite | reverse complement strand
CCCAGTGGTCTGAGGGTGATAGAAAGTAGAGATTCTATGAATAACATTAAACTTTTCTACCAATCTCTGAATGTATTTATTCCTGAAATGGGAGCGTCCGTCAATGATAATCACTCTTGGCATTCCGTATCTAGTGAAAATTTTTCTCATTAAAAATCTTTAAACACTTTTAGTGTCACAACGAGGTAAAGCTTGTACTTCAATCCACTTTGAAATGTAGTCTACCACAACTAATATATATAAGTTCCCAGATGAAGGAATAAATAGACCCATGAAATCCTATCCCCAAACATCAAAGATCTCAACTTCTAACATGAAATTTAGAGTCATTTCATTTCTTCTAGATATATTGTCTACTCGTTGGCATCGATCACAAGTCCTTATGTATCTGTAAACATCTCTAAATAGAGTAGGTTAGTAGAATCCAGCTTGTAAATTTTTATAAGTAGTTTTATTAGTTCCAAAATGTACTCAAAATTCAAAATCATGACATTTCTGAATGATTAGTTCAGTTTCTTCATAAGGTACACATCTTCTCATAATAATATCCTTACATTGTTTATATAAATAAGGCTCATCCCAAAAAAATTATTTCGCATCATGAATGAATTTTATTTGCTGTTGCAATGTCAGCATAGGTGGCAAAAAATCACTTACAATATAATTAACAATATCAGCATACCATAGTATTTTCCACTCTTTAATATCATAGAGTTGTTCATCAAGTAAACGGTCCGTAATTTCATTGTCAGTGTCAGATAATTCATGATATTCTGATCTCGACAAATGATCAACAATTTGATTATTAGTTCCCTTTCTATCAATAATCACAAAATCAAATTCTTGCATCAAAAGTATCCATCTAATTAACCTTGGTTTGAGATCTTTCTTTTGCATCAGATATTTAATAGCAGAGTGATCAGTGTGCACAACACACTTAGTCCCAATTAAATAAGATCTAAATTTGTTAAAAGCATACACAATATCCAGTAACTCTTTTTTCAGTAACAGTGTAGTTAATTTGAGCATCGTTAAGAGTTTTACTAGCATAGTATATAACTTTAAAAATCTTATCATACCTTTTTCCAAGAACAACTCCAATAGCATAATCACTAGCATCACACATCAGTTAGAATGGTTTCTCCCAATTAAGTGAAACTATTATAGGGGCTGTGATTAGCTTTTCTTTTAATAACTCAAAGGCATTTAAACAGTCTTCAGTAAAATCAAATTTCTTATCCTTTTCTAAAAGTTAGCATAGAGGATTGATAATTTTTGAAAAATCTTTAATATAACGCCTGTAAAAGCCAACATGTCCAAGAAAAATTCTAACCCCTCTTACACTAGTAGGAGGTGTTAATTTAGATATAAGTTGAATTTTTGCAGGGTTTACTTCCATAAAGTTTTCTAAAATTTTATGCCCTAACACAATTCCTCCAGCAATCATAAATTGACATTTCTCCCAATTTAAAACTAAATTAGTTCTTTCGCATAACTTAAAAACTTTTAAAAGATAATTTAAGCATGCGTCAAATGATGTTCCAAATACAGAGAAATCATCCATAAACACTCCTATTCCATCATCAATTAACTTACTAAATATAGACATCATACATCTCTAGAATGTTGCAGCTGCATTACATAATCTGAAAGGCATTCTTCGAATAGCAAAAGTTCCTAAAGGACAAGTAAATGTTGTCTTTTCTTAATCCTCAGAAGGAATAGGAAATTGATGGTAGCCAATATATCCATCTAAAAAATAAAAATAATTGTGCCCAGCAAGTCTATCCACAATTTCGTCTAAAAATGGGAAAGGGAAGTGATCTTTTCTAGTGTCAGTGTTTAATTTTCTATAATCAATGCAAATACAAAACCCAGTAACTTGTATGATATATATTAATTCATTATTCTCTTGTGCTTCAGCTGTTACCCCTCCTTTCTTAGGAACACAATGAATTAGACTTACCCAAGCACTGTCTGATATAGGATTTAAAATTCTAGTGTCCAACCATTTCCAAATTTTCATCTTGACTACATCTTTCATCATTGGGTTTAATCTCCTTTGTGGATCAACTCTTGGTTTATATTGTTTATCCAGTATAATTCTTTGCATATAGATCAAAGGACTGATTCTTTTAATATC
Organism: Phalaenopsis aphrodite; assembly: GCA_003013225.1. NCBI lineage: Eukaryota > Viridiplantae > Streptophyta > Magnoliopsida > Asparagales > Orchidaceae > Phalaenopsis > Phalaenopsis aphrodite. The sequence continues at coordinate 91,090 of NEWO01000677.1, read as the reverse complement.
AATTAAGGTCCAACCAAAAACTTTCTTATATCTTTTTAATGTATCCAAATGTTTTTGCTTTTGTAAATCATTTAACTCTGAATATTTAATAACCGGTAATGTAGATGAGTTTCCCAAAAACACATACTTCAAGTGATTAGGCAATGTTTTCAACTCAAGTTCAGGTGGTTTTATAATTGATGGAATTAGATTGTTTTCAGCATTTCCTGTAATATCCAGCATCTCAAATTTTTCCTGAACATAATCTAATTCTTCATTTTTTATTTCATCCAAAATAACTTCATCTTTATCTTCATAATCTTTTTTTCTTCAAAATATTCTTTAAAATATTTGTTCAATAGATCTTCAGTAATTTCCATGCGAAAACATTCATTATCTCTTTCAACAACAGGGTATTTCATAGATTTTACAATGTTAAAAGTCAATTCTTGATTGTTAACTCTCATAGTTAATTCTCCCTTTTGAACATCTATCATAGCTCTTCCAATAGCTAAAAAATGTCTCCCTAAAATTATAGGTACTTCTTTATATTCCTCCATATCTAAAACAATAAAATCTACAAAAAAGATAAACTTATCAACTTTTACTAACACATCTTCTATAACTCCCTTAGGATAAGTAACTGAATGATCCGCTAACTAAAGAGTTAGAGAAGTAGGTGAGACTTCTCTTAATCCTAATCTTTTTAAAATTGATAGAGGCATAAGATTAATGCTGACTCTGAAATCACATAAAGCTCTTTCGTAAAACCTTTCACCGATAGCACACGGTATAGTGAAACTACCTGGATCTTTTAATTTTTTAAGAAGTTTTTTCTGAATAATTACACTACACTCTTTGCTAAGTGCAACAGTCTCATTATCAGTGAACTTCCTTTTATTGTTCAAAATATCTTTCATAAACTTCACATAATTTGGCATTTGCTCTAAAGCTTCTACGAAATGAATATTCACCAATAATTTTTTAAGAATTCATATAAACTCGGAAAATGGTTTATCTTTTTTATGTTTCTGCACTCGGAAAATTAGTGTTTCAGTTTCTTTCTGCACTCCTGTTTCCAATTCTTTTACACTTCGTAATTGTATCGTTTTTATCTTTTTTTTTTCCTTGATCTTTAGGATTTAGTTCCACAGTACTAGGAAAAATTCCCGATGTTCGGTTACTAAGCGCAGTAGCGATATGCCCCAATTGGTTTTCAATATTTTTCATAGCAGTTCCTTGATTTTGTAACTGGTTTCCTTGAATTTGTAATTGATTTCTTTGATTCTGCAATTATTGACCCATGTTCAGTATCAACTCTTCTATAGACAACTTCTTTTTCTTAAATTGAGTTTTACTGTTAAATCTTGGAGGAATGGAAGGTCTATAATTAACATTTCCTTGATTGGTTAAATTTTCCAATAGTTTTACTGGGTTGTTTGCCCATTGTTGATTTGTAGAAGAATTGTTATTCCAATTAAAGTTAGGATGATTCTTCCAACCTGGGTTATAATAGTTCAAATAAGGATTGTTGGATCTATTGTTAATAGCATTTATAAAAGTTTCATAAGAAGGTTGAACATCCACAAATTGCCTAGATGAATTCTCTTCCATCATAGTAGGTGTTGGAGAATAATTCATTCCACAATGATCTAATTTCTTTGATATTGCAGAAATCTGCAAAGCTAACATAGATATTGCATTAGAATCATGGATACTAGCTAACCTTTTAGGATTTACCCTTCCAGAGGGCCATTGAAAATTATTGGTAGCCATCTCATCTATGAACGAGTAAGCCTAATCAAAAGGTTTTGACATTAAAGAACCACAAGTCGCAACATCTATAATCGATCTAAGAGATCTCACTAATCCATTATAAAAAGTTTGAATTATCAACCAATCTTGTAACGAATGATGTGGGCACTTACTAAGAAGATCTTTAAATCTCTCCCAAGCTTCATATATCGAATCTCCATTAATCTGATAAAAGGATGTTATGTCATTTCTATGTTTAGCAGTTTTGGATGGAAGGAAATATTTGGATTGAAATTTCTGTGAAAGTTTTCCCCAAGTTCTAATAGATCCGCATGCTAATGAATTTAACTACATCTTAGCCTTATTCCTATGTGAAAAAGGAAAAAGTCTAAGTCTAACAACATCATTCGAAACTCTGTCATATTTAAAGGTAGCACAAAGTTCTAAAAACTAGCAAGGTGTAAATTAGTTTTGTACTTCCAAATTTATTGTTTTGTACCATTTGGATAATAGCAGGATTGAGTTCAAATGAATTAGGATCTACATCAGGATTTTGGATAGATAAGTGAATTTCTTCTGCTGTAGGATTTGCATAATCTCGTAGAGGTCTAGGTTGATTTTCATTTTCTATTCCTTGATTGTTCATATTATTTTCCATTGTGTCAAGATTTCTAGGTTCTTTTCTTAGTTTTCTAATTCTCCTAATAACACGTTCTAATTCCAAATCATAGGGTATAAGATTTTCAGGTCCAAAGTTATGCATACAATTGAAATCAATACATAGAAAAATAGTTAACTAAATATGAAATTAATTTGTAATTCAAGTAAAAGATTTCTAATACTCCTAATTTGTCCATTACTCTAATTATGATTTTTTCTTTTAAATCTAATTTTTACTCCCCAGCCAACGGCGCCAAAAACTTGACAGCGAGTTTATATATGTTTAAATAAAAAAAAATTTGATACTGCTCCTAGAAGATTTAAATCCCCAACAATGGCCCCAAAAAAACTTGACAGCAATTATAGATTTGATAAAGATGTATATAATATATTCAATAATTGCAAATTCACACTTATCAACACAAGCATACGTATCGCTCAAGTAATACATGACTCTAATAGAGTCCTCGATATCGATCCCATAGGGAGTAATAATAAAGGCTACGAACTAAGTTTTAAAAAATAAATACTTAATGACAATAATATAGTTCAAATTGCATATTTGTCACTAATAGGCAATTGAAATAAAAATGTAATTTTAATAAACTCTTAATTAACTAATTCTACTAATAAAGTTTCTAATGTGAAGTTCAATATATAAGAAAGCATTCTTTTCATTGTCAAGAAATTTAAGTGAATGGATAAATTGAATTAGTTCAAATTGTATTGTGTCAAATAGGAGCATACCTATTCTTTACCCTTTGGACCAGGCCTAAAGAACAATGATTAATCCTATGCTTGGTTACTTAATCTACGGCTAGGTTGAGAGGATACCAGCTCTCACTTCGGAGCTCCCACATTCCCCTCGCTTGAGGGCTAACATCTACACTTCAGCACCCAAATGATAGGACCTAATTGGGGATTTTAGTTTGTCACTCTAAAATCTCCAATTCTACACTCGATAATTTGTATTTTCCTATTTATTTGCACCCAACTTTCAAGGACTTTGACCTCCCTGAATCTTGGATGTAATTTTTACTTTAGTTGTAAGACTCAACATATTTTAACAAATCAATTGGCCAGATTGAAAGTAAATTAAGATTTAAGTGAAAATATTATCACAAATTCTTTAACATTCTCATGACACAACCAATTCAAATCAACATTTCACAAAATCTAAAGATAAGAAGAAAGATAAAGAAAACTACTCAGAACTCATGGAGAAGATCCGACAAAATTTGGAATTTATATTAAAAAAAAAATTCATATAAACTTTAATAATTAAATACAACTTATCTCTAATTCCTACCTAAGCAAACTCCTTGAAGTTCCTCTGAACCTCTTCCTTTCTTTACAACACACAGAATTCTCCTTCGAAGCTGCAAGGACAAAGAAATCTCTCACTTTCCTTCCACTCTTACGATCTCTTGAAGAATTTTCCACAATAATAATCACTCTCTACACTCTATTGGGAACCACAAACAATAAAGAATCAGTAGACCCCCCGTGGACACCACCTATTTCGGCCTCCAAATTGTTTCTTTTAAAGTTGTAGAAGAGTTTTCAAGAGTTGCTCAAGCGCCCCTTAAAAAAATTGTCCACCTTTAATGCATTTGTTGAAAGAACCAATGTGCTCGCCATGAGTGGCCTCGATGGCACCATCGGCGGGCTTCTAGAATATTTAATTCTAAACTCTCAGGAAAAACCCACAATCGGCAGCGTCGAGCTCGCCGTCGGCGCCCAAGATTAAATCTTCATATTTTGGTCCTTTTTGCTCCAAATTCACTCCTTTTTGCATCTTTTTGCTCCAATGACAATAATTCAATATAACTGCAACAAAACATCAAAAATACCTTTCTTTAAAGTGCAATATCATCAAAATCAATGTAAAATAGGTATGAAAATTTCAACATAATTTCATTTGGTCAGCAGCTACTAGGCCCCCGACTAGTGTGGCTACCATGGACGGAAGACGACTGGGCCCTTCCTTTGAATCTTGCTCTATTATCACGTCCTTACCATTACGTGATGCATTATATCTGGAGGTCACCCTCAACTGTGAAGGCAATCCCTTTTTTTCTCTGCAACTGACTACATTCATCAGAGGACCTTTGTAGTCCATGTCAACTTGGTTAAAGTCCATGCTGAAGTCTATGGTACCACCCTGCGGTGCCATTTTCTCATTCAGTGCAAGGCTCCAACCATTCTTGAAAATAAAGATCAGCCTCCATCCTGACATTTTTCTGCAAACGACAGGAAAAATGTCAGTGGGCCGAAACTTAGCATGAATAAGAACAAAATAAAGTATTTATTGAAGTAAATTTTAGCTTATTTTAGTGAAATGAATTGTTTATTTATGTATGAATTTGGTTTAATTTTTGTGGAACATTATACTCAAAAGTGGAAAGGAGAAAATTTGAAGTGTAAAAATTTTTTTCTAAAAATTTTCATTATATTGAGGATAATTACAAAATTTGGACCCGGTCATAGACATTTGTCCACATAGATAACCCCAAAATAATCAAAGTTTCAAAGTTTTAAACCAAGCAAATGCAAGCAACATTAAGTTGTGTAATAGGTTTTCAGATATCATCCATTTATTGGTAACATGGGTCTTTCGCCCTGGAAATCCACTAACTGGTAGGCTCCTCCTGTGTAGACCTTTTGAACAAAAAATGGTTCCTCCCAAGTTGGCTCGAATTTTCTCCCTATTTTGCGGCATACAAGAATAGGCCTTTTGAGCACAAGTACGAGGTTGCCAACTTTGAATGTCCTTGGGTGGACCAATTTGTCATGGGCTTGTACCATCTTTGTCTGGTAAAGCTCCAAATGTTGTTATGCTTCTAGTCATTTTCCCTTAAGACTTTTCAGTTCTTTAAGTCTGAGTTTTGTACTTTCTCTTGTTGTGAGTTGGATGGGAACAACAACTCTAAGAGATAGTGTCTGAACTTCTAGCGCTAGCATAGCCTCACACCCATACACGAGCATATAGGGTGTACACTGAGTGGGAGTCCTGAAAGTCGTCTGGTAGGCCCACAGGGCTTCTAATAGTATGTTGTGCCAATCCCTTTTATTTTCATCCAGTGTTTTCTTCAAAATATATGCCAATGTTTTGTTGAAGGATTCAACCAGACCATTTGCTCTAGGATAGTAAATAGTAGAGTATCTTCAATCTATCCCATGCCTTTTGATGAAATTTTTGATGTTTGTGCTTCTGAAAGCTGTCCCATTGTCAGAAAGTTTTCTTTGCGGTACTCCGAAACAGTAGAAAATTTGGCTTTTGAAAATTTGAAGGATGTGCTCGGCCGTAACCTCACTTAACGGTACTGCCTCTGCCCATTTGGAGAAGTAATCTGTAGCGGCAAGTACAAACTTGTGTCCTTTGGAAGATGGAGAGTCTATCAGACCTATTATGTCTGTGATCCAACACTCGAATGACCACGAAGCAACAGTTGGGTGTAGCACGTTCGGAGGCTGGTGTAAGACCACCCCATGCACTTGGCATTGGTGACATTTTCTAACTGTATCAATGCAGTCAGACATCATTACTGACCAATAATACCCAAGTCTTTTGAGCTTCATTTTCATTTTCGGCCCTAACTGGTGAGCGCCACACAATCTGACATGTACATATTTGACAATATTCAATGCTTCAGCTCTGCTGAAATGCTGTAGCCAAATTAGATCGAATTATCTTCTGTATAGAATATTTCCCATTCGGGCGTAAGACATAGCCTTTCTTGTGATATGATGTGCCTCAGACTTGCCTTATAGCAGCTTTCCAGTATGCAAATATTCTATTCATGACTTGCGCCAATCTTCGTTGATGTCTGCAACTGTATTTATTGCTTCTTTCTTTCTGAGCTTGTGTAGAGTTTCGAGGTTGATCTGAGACAAGACTCATCTTCCTTTCACTATGATTTCAATGGAATCCTCTACGGGACATGCCATTTCCTTAGAAAGTTTTGCTAGAGCATCGGCATGGGCATTATCTCCCATAGGAATCTGGTAGAAAGTCACATCAGGAATCTTCTCCAGGAGCTTCATCGTGTACTGATGGCATTCTGCTAACATTGGTTTCAGAGTTCTGTATTGTCTGACGACTTACTAGATGACGAGTTGGGAGTTTCCATAGATGGCAATGTTTGTTATATCTATTGAGATTGTCATTCTCAATTTGGTGATTAAAGCTTCATACTTGGCTTCATTATTGGTGCATGGCTCTGTCAGGTGGTACGAGAACCTCAACATACCCTTATATGGCGTGATAAAAATCAAATTGATCCAGTCTTTGCTTGGAATAACTCTACCTGATCCATTGTCTTTTTAAGCTGACAAAGCGCCATCGAAGTACATTTCCCAGCATTGCACACTGAAAAATTTCATTTATAGTATTTGCTCATCAGGTAACTCATCGTTGAGAGAGGACCTAACTGGCAGTGGGTTTGCAGTAAGAAATTCGGCTAGTATCTGTCCCTTGATAACACAAAGGGGAATAAAAGTTATATCAAATTTCGATAAAATTATTAATCATTTTGCTAAACGTCTGGAGAGTATTGGTAGGGTCATCAGATATTGCAACGGATTAACTTTCAAGATTAGGGTAATTTTATGAGAAAACATGTAATGTCTAAGCTAGCGGTGAAAATCAATGTTAGACAATGTTTCTCAATTGGTGGGTCCCTTATCTCCATCGGTATTAGGCGACGACTCAAGTAGTAGAGTGCATTTTCTTTACCCTCATCATTGACTTAAACTAAGAGGGCTCCAAAAGAGTCGTCTAAGGTTGCGGTATAAATTATAAACGGTTTCCATGGGATAGGGGCTACCAAATTAGAAGGTGTCATTAAATATTGTTTAACCTCCTCGAAGACCCGCTGACATTTCTCTTCCCAAATGAATTTGGCGTCCTTTTTAATTAATGATGAGAAAGGCTGACACCTACCTGAAAGATTAGAAATAATGCGTCTCAGATATGACAACTTCCCTTGGAAGGAACGTAGTTGTTTCAAGGTTTTAGGAAGAGGCATTTCCAAGATAACTTTAATTTTATCCAGGTCGATCTTGATTCTCTGATGACGGATAACAAATCTCAGAAATTTCATGGAGGTAACGCGAAAGGCACACTTTAAGGGATTCATTTTAAGGTCATATCGTTGTAACCGTTCAAACACGACCCTTAAATTATACAAATGGTCCATTTTTTGTTTACTTTTGATCACTAAATCATCCACGTAGCATTATACTTAGTTGTCAATGAGGCCATAAAAAATCTTTGTCATTGCTCGCTGATATGTTGCTCTGACATTCTTTAGGCCGAACGACACACTGTGTAGTAGAAAATGTCAATCGGTGTTCTCAAGGTTGTAAGTGTTGCATCCTTGGGAGTCATCTTGATTTGGTTGTATCACAACGATCTGTCCATGAATGAGAAAATTTTGTGTGTTGAAGTGATATCCACCATCATTTTTGGTATTGGTAGCGAAAATTTGTCTTTTGGACATGCCTACTTAAAATCTCTGAAGTCGACACAAAAACCGATCTGTCGGTTTTTCTTCTTAACATGTACAATGTTAGCCAACCATGTGGGGTACTGCTCTTCATTCATAAGGTTGGCATCTATTAATTTCTTCACCTTGGAGATGACTTTTTGCTCTATTTCGAGGTGCATTTTCATGGGAGCTTGTTTTAGTGGGGTTATATTCTTGTCCACCCTGAGTTTATGGACTACAACTTCTGCGGACAGTCATGACATTTCATCGTAGCTCCATGGAAAGTAATCTTTGAATTCTATTAATAGTTTGATCAATTCTGCATATTCTTAATCATTGAGTAGAGAACTTATAAATGTAGGCCGGGGTTGCTCTTCCGTCCCGAGGTTAATCTCTTTCAATTCATCAATGGTAGATTTAATTTCCTCCTCAAATTCTGGCGGAGCATCTTCTATTGGTTGATCATTAGAGTCATCCTCTAAATCAAGGCAATCCTTTTTTGACTCACCAGTAACAATCATGCAAAATTCACAATCATCGACTGGTACGACTGTACCAAATTCGAGACCCTCTTTTCAATTTGGAGTTCGACTTTTACGATTCCATAATTTTTCAAAAAGTTGAAATTTATCTTTTGGCATTTTTTTTTGGTAAGTGTCCATGTTGAATTAACTTTTGAACACAAGGCGAGAAGTAACCAAAAGGCAATTCCATTAATTCATTAGGGTCATCATCCAAATTTACATGTTTTTCAAGCTCAGTAGAAGTAGAAGCACAGTAAAATTTCATCGGCTTTGAACCAACACTACAGACTTTCTTGACCTCTAAACTCTCGACCTCTTAACAGAAAATCGGAGTAAGGGCCATAGCATTCAGCTAGTGGTTTATCCAATCATACATTGTTTCATATTCATTTTTATCTGTATCTTCTAGGGATATCTTGTACTGAGGTCTCTTCTATCTTATCATCATTATCTTATCTTTATAACTGTGTTCATCACCAACGTTGATGGTTGGCCTAGTCCGTTCAAAAATTTAATTGATCATTCCCCGTCCACGTCCCCGACCTCGACCTCAAGTGCGCGAATTAAAAGAACTTCCGCCAACTCGTTGTAAGGGAGTGGTGGAAGATCACTGAAGCAGAGTTGAATGGCCTCCTCTTTGTAATTCTTCTAAATTTTCATCTTCATTTGTGATAACTTCATGAGAGAAGACAATCATCTTTGAAGATGCGTAGTAGGAAGCATCTTTGTGAATACCAACTTCATGTACTAAAAATGGTTGTAGCTCTCCTTTGATGAAGTTTTCTTGACCATCTTTGCGGTATTTGATGCATTGGTGTAGAGCTGATGGAACCATATTGTGTTCATGAATCAATGGTCGACCCAACAGAGTGTTAAAAGAGGTCTCGGCGTTGATAATATGAAATTTAGCGGTTGTCACGAGTTCTCTAACCTTCAGAAGTAATGTAATTGATCTGATGCCTCTTTCTCCCTTTTAGTTAAATCCTCTTATCATCATTTTATCGGTCGTAAGCTCTTGAGCTTCAATATCTAAATAAGCCAATATTTGTAGTCTCATCAAGTTAAGAGATGCTCCAAGATTTATTAAAACTCTGGACAACACAAATCTACTGATGTTGACGGAGATGTAGAGTGGACGATTGTGGTCGACGGTACGAAGCAACAAGTCTTCCTCTGTGAAGGTTACCCCAGGCTATTCTTTCAACAAACAAACTTCATCTAAGGATGTTCTGGCCAACTGAGCTAAGCAAATTTCTGGGTCAAGGAAAACTGCAACGAGACACTCACTCATCTACTTTGACAGGATCAGAGCGTTGTAGATGCTTAATCAGACCGGCAACTTCCTAAGATGAGCTAGCACGTTGTAGTCTACTTTCTATGATCCTTTGATTTTATCCTGATTATGTGGTTCTTCCACTGGGGGAGGTGCGGGTATCTCCTCTCGAGTCATTTTTTTTTCTTTATATGTTGAAGCTGTTCTTGGTGGTAACACTTTTCCGCTCCTTAAGTTAACTTCTCTGATTTCTTCTTCTTGAGATATCATTATTGAATTCTCCGGTGTTTCCTCCTCTTCATCGGAAAGATCTAGGTTGATGGGAAGTGGTGTACTATGATGCTCAAGAATTGGCTCCTCGTTATCAGTGCTATGTAAACGGTTTCATTAATATCTCCTTTGGACTTGAAAACGAGTTCATCAGACTCGAGTACGATTTGAGGATCATTTTGGGGATCAAGATCGATGTTAGATTGGTCATAATCAGTTACATTATCATTAGAAAAAGTTAAAATGTAGCTGAAATCACAATAATTATATTCATAAGATCCCAGATGGACAAAAAGATAATTTTACAAAGTCAAGGGTTTGAGGATTTTCTTCCCCGAATCCGAGACAACTATCTGGTAAAGGCGGACCCTATACTACCCCCCATGCTAGCAATCTTTGTAGTGACACTTTTCTTCTTCTCTTTTGTCTTGACAATGACGGATCTCCTAAAGAAATCTTCATCTCGGGCTTGGTACACTGAGGACTTTGAATAGTGGCTTGTCTTGATGCAGACTAGATCTTATTCAGTATTTTCTTCGATGATTTGCTCCATACCTCATTCTATCCTTCTTCTCTGGCATATGCAGAAGATTGTTTTGATGAATCTTGTATTTGACTGAGGACCCTTTTGAGTTAGTCCTAAGTTGTACTCCATCCATCTGTTTCAGTATACGGATCGATTGGGGTGATTGGCTCGGTCGAAACCATATTTATGGAACCATTTTCTGGTTCTCTAAAATATTCTTTTGGGATTGTTATGTTCCTTTCTTTAAGGTTCCTCTCGAGCTAGTCCTTAAAGACGAAGCATTTTTCTATAGTGTGCCCAAGAAACTGATGGTATGGCCAATAATTTGGTTCATTCTTCCTATCCACCTCTTCGAGCTTCTTCGGGTCCGGTAGTTTGAACTTCGGCTTCTTCATCAGACTTCTGAATATTTTAGGTATAGCTTCATCTTCGAAAGAATACATCATTTTACATCGTTCTAACAAAGATATTTTCTTATCCCCTATTCGAGGTCTTCCTTCTTGAAGCGGTCGCTGGTTGGATTGACTACTTTATTTTTTGAGCATACTGTGAAGAAGACTGGCGAGGATCTTATGCATATATCTTCATCGGCTGCTTTCCTTTATTGATAGTTGCTACTACTCCTGATTTCTTTTTGAGCACTTTGGTCACCTTAGTATTTTTGTGTGGCTCCTTGTGCTTTATTTCCTTATGAAGACTATTGGCTTTACTGAGTAGCTTCTCGAAGGATTTGATAGTGAGTCCCTTGAGCATGAAAGCTACTGGACCATGATTGCTCTTGAGTAGAATTTCAATCGCATGATGTTCCTGTAGCTAGGGTTCACATTTCATGCTAAGGTTTCTCCATCTCAAAATTTAGTCCACCAAAGTTTCATTAGGTTTTTGTCTTTCCATCATGAGCTCTCCAATAGACACATGGTATTGTGCCCCGACAAATCTTATCACAAACAACTGTTCCAACTCAAAAAATGTTTTAATTGGGCTAGTCAATTTTCCTGTCAAAAGCAATTCCTGACAAGATGCTGACGAACTGCTGGAAGAGTGCAACTTCATTATTTCTTGTGTTGCCACAACTGGCGCAAACAATGTGCTATATGTTGTCTGGAATTCTCAGTCCCATCAAATATCTTGAAGTTTGGGGCAAAAAAACCGTTAGGGAAAGGCGCGGCATCGAATTCCTTCGGGTAAGGTCTACTCTTTAGAACCAACTTCCCACCCTTAGATTGGGTTAAGGCGTCCTGCATTTGTTCAACCATTTGCTTGAATTCCTTTTCTGGTATAACACCTGATGGAGAAACCTTTCTAGGTTGCTCATATCTATTTGCTGAAGAAACCTCTCTTCTTTCATCTATAATGTGTATGATTTCAAGCTAATTGTTCTCTGGATAAGCCAATTGTGGCGCTTGTGATTGCCCCTGAATAGTGGCCATCGCAGTCAGGGATGCGGTCATTTCTTCTATTCTTTTCTCCACTAGACTAACTTGCTCATCCCTTAGGAGGATTGCCTTACACAGCTCATCTACAGCGTTCCCTTCGGTGTGAGGTTGAACCTCGCGCGCAGATGTGGCGGCTCTTATTTCAATTACATGGACATCCATGAAATCTTCATCCAAGTAATCATTATAATCAAAATTTTCATCGTCGTTATTGACGGAAACTTTGTGTTCTCGAGCTAATTTGGAAATCTTGATCCTGAGTTTCTCAAATTTCTCTTCAATTATTGATTCCTTGATTGCTTTAAGATCTAGAGGACCCTGATGGACATCCTCTACTTGTTCCTCCATCTCACTAGCTATTATTGCGATGATGTCAGATATTTCAGACCCTGGCTTCATTCCTTGTTGTCCTGCGGGCTTACTGGATTGTATCGGTGCAGCCAACTTGGTTACCCATACCTTTTTCTTTTTCGATGATGATGTCTCAGGACAGAGTGTCTTAGTAGAAATATCGGTATGTCGAGGAAAAATATTCTCTCGGTGGAGTAGACTGGCTACAGTGTCAGGTAATCATCTTGTCTTTGCCTTTGGGATTGTAGGAAAATTTCAGTGTCAGGTAATCGTCTTGTCTTTGCCTTTGGGATTGTAGGAATATTTCCATAATGGGTGACGGGTAAGATTTTTGGACCTAGTCTCGACATAACTGGTAGATGGCCTGCGTTCCTCGTGGCGGTATAATCAGTAGTAAATACAGTGGTATCAATTCTTTTCCTTAAATGCAACCAAACTGAGATGCGAGTAGGGGGCACTCCAGTTGTCTGGTGGGACTGTCTGACGGACTTGACGCCCTTCAAAATTTCTTTCTTCATGCGAGAGCAATTTGCATCTCCCACTCGTTTAAGTAACTCGCTAACTGAACATCCTTCTTTGGTAGCTAGCCTTTTGAAAACTGAACTAACTCGGGTGATAGGAGTGAACTTGTTTCTCTCCTCATCATGTCCATGAAGTGGTGGTAATGTGTCAGCGATTCAACGGATACTTTGGTATCCATCAGTATCAGTCGGAGGATGGAATCTACTCCCTCGTAGGAGTGGATAAATTTTCGGTAATCCTTCTTCATCTTGATGAGGCTCCTCCTCAACAGGTGTCTTTTCAGGAGCCTGGGCTTTGACGACCCTCCGAACCCTTCTGTTACGGTTACTTTTTTGGGTTTGGGTCAGTGGTACTGTCCTTGAACTTGATCCAATTTCAAACACATGTCGTGGGACAGTTAATCCCTTAGTCGGATCCTCAATAATCATTACTTCTTTCCCCTCAGCAGTAGCTGGGCTAGCAAGTTTTGCAGTGCTGTGACGGTAATACTTTTAGACTTCTTGCAGGTAGGGAAGTCTTTAAGGCAGTTCAGGCTAAATTTTGCAGATGGTTCCTGCATTTCCGATGCGGCGATCTTCATCACTACAAACGGGGCCTTTCCGCGGATGACCTCAAAATCTTTAAATCTGGCTCCAAATTTGATGGTAGGAGCTAGGTTACGAGATTTGTGGCTCATTGGCAGGTTGCAGGAAAAGGTCAGCGTTGGGTAGCCCATTGTAGCAGGCTTGAAAATAGAAAGTTTCAGGGTTAGCTATATGGACAAAACCTCGTAATTTTTTGTGCAAGCACTAAAATTATAGGTTGATCTGTAGACCGGACGGGTTTTAATTTATGGGTACATGAATATTTTGTTTACGAAAAATCAAGGTGTAAAATTTAATTAATATAAGAAGAAAATAAAAATTCAAAGTGCGCGCAACACAACACGATTTAGTTTAATTTGCAAGATAGCAAATCAAATTTGGAAGGGAGATGTGAAGTATTTTAAGACCAAGTACGGGACCCATTTAGTGGCAGACAATGCCCAGTTGGAATTAGTGCACCGGCACACCTATTGGGGGTCCGACCCAACATGAAACTTTAAATGGTCTTTAATGGCCTTCTGAACCCCTCTGTTCAAAGGTTGTTGAACAGATAGTCCTGATGTCCAAGGAGTTAGCTGTACTTTTCCAAGACAGAAATGGGTAAAGTATGTCAATGGAAGAAGGGTAATTTGGTCCAAGAGGGACATGAACATATTAATGATGTGTGAAGATAATATTTCTTCATTTGTATGGAGAGAAAAGCTTGTCCCCAGCGGAGTCGCCAGAAGCTGTCAATGTTATTTTATGTTGGAGGGAGTTGCCCATAAGAAGCTGTCAGTCACCGGAATTGAAATCCCGTCACCCGCTTTGGAAGGACGTTTTAATTTACATATATACTTAGTTTCAAAAAAATATGAAATCAAACTAACCCCATATTTTCCATAATTTAAATGAAAGAGCGTTGTATCTCAAATCTTGTATCTATCCTGAAGGAAAACACAAGACTTGAGGATGAGACTCAATCAAATAAACTAAGGAATATATGACATCCGTTTGTTCTGTGAAACCTTTATATTTGCCGACAAGTTCCCCTATTTAATATAAAGAATTATATAGGGCTTATATTAAGCTGAGTTCAGACATGCTTCCTATAAGGGCAAGCTCCTATACTTAATTATATCTTAAATGACCAAAGTCACCTAAGAAGACTCTCAATAAAATCAGGAAATATTATCTTCAATAAGTTTCAAAGGGTAGGACTTTTCAACGAGATCAGACGTAGAGTTGTGAAAGGGGATTGGTCTAAATTTGGAACATTTTGTTGTAGGGTCCAAATGAGGAAGAACTAAGGGATATCATGGATCTAGAGGAGAACCTCGGTGACTTCCCAATCTTAATGTTTGGCTTCATTTCTGACGAGAAATATTTTGGTGTTTCATCCAACCAATTTTATTTGTTAGGGCTTACATTTTTGTGAAACTATCACATAAATAGCCTTAAAGATGTGAGGATTTAGGTCATGACAAACGA
>NEWO01000677.1:55430-65553 GCA_003013225.1 Phalaenopsis aphrodite | reverse complement strand
GTTTAATTTTTTCTAAAAATCTTGCTATGGTATTTACTCAAAGCAAACTTATAGTATTTATGAATTAAAAGTTTACTACAATAGATCATAACTTTTATGTAGTACTAAAATTACTTGAGGACAAGTAATAGTTAAGTTTGGGGGATTTTGACCAAAGGAAAATATGTTGAGATTTTCATACCTATTTTACATTAATTTTGAAAATATTTCACTTTAAAGAAGGGTATTTTTTATGGTTTTTTGCAGGTATGATAAATTATGGTCATTGGAGCAAAAAGAAACAAAAACGGTGCAATTTGGAGCAAAAACGAGCAAGAAATGAAATTTTGCCCTTTCACATTTTGATAAGTCTTTTGATGCTTAATCTCTTATACACTTCTAGCATATTGTTGAATGAGATTACACTTTAAAGGAAGGTTGTTTTTATGCTTATTTTGTAGGGCTATATGTTAGGAACATAATGCAACTGAAATGGGGTAAAATGGAGCTAAAACGGAGCAAAACGGTGGAGTTGCGCAGTCTGCCCGCCGACTGCTCCAAAACGGCGCCAATGGTGAGATTTATGGGAGAAGACCAAAAAATGAGAGAAAAGCTCACTGATAGCGCCCTCGAGCCCACCGACGGCCCGAGACGACTATGAACTGACTTTTGGCGGTTGTGGGCCGAAATTCAACGTATTTGGACGCTTTTTGAAAAGATTCTTGTGGCAACTCTTCATACTTCATCCCTACACTTTAAAATAATGAATTTAGGTTAGAAAAGGAAGGATTTCTGTGAGAGGAATGTTAGGACAAGAGTGGACAAAGTTTAGGATTTTTAGAATAGTAGTAGAAATGTAGATTCTACTCTTTTGGAGAGATTGAAGAGGAGATTTTGAGAGAACTAGTATGGAGATGTTCTAGTATTGCATGGATCAATAAGAGACTTTTTGGGAGACATTTTCTTCTTTCTTTCAAAGGAAAAAGCTAAGTAATGTGTTCTTCATTATCTTATGGTTTTGTAGACACTTATCTAGTGGATTTGCTTTGGTTAAATGTAGTTTCCGTTGTATTTTCTTCATGCTTTGTGATGGGCTTCTCTTACTCTCTCTTCTTGTTTAGAAATAATGGCATGAGAAGATTATGCCAATGTTTTCATTTTACTTTTCTTTTGTAATGAGTAGAATTCATGTTTAGGATTTTGTGATGCATATTAGAAGCAGATTTAATTATCAATGTGATGGTTTTTACTTGCACTTTATTTACATTACAATAAAGGCCTGTCGTAGTGTTAAATTTCATTGTGATTGCATTAAGACCCGAAAGGGGTGTATAATTCTCAACAAAGTAGAACCAGATTCAGATTCCATGGATGGATAAGTTCATGGGAGTTGAATGCAAATAAATAGGGAAATATACTTTGATGGGCGTAGAATTAGAGATTTTAGGGTGACAGACTAAAATCCTCAATTCAGTCCTATTGTTTGAGTACTAAAGCGGAGATGTTAGCCCTCAGGTGAGGGGAACATGGGAGCTCTGAAGTTAGAGCCGGTATCCTCCCAGCCTCGCCACGGATTTAGTAAACAAGCATAGGATTAGTCAATGTTCTTTATGCCTGGGCCAAAGGGTAAAGAATAGGATTCCTCCTATTTGCACATACATTATTTACAGCATCTCATTCCTTTACATTATCCAATTCATTACATAAGAATAGTAGTTTTAATATCTCAAAATTCTCCAAACCAATTCATCCAAAAAGGGTTATCTTTAGAATTAATATTTGCATTTAGTTATAGTTACTATCTTTACATTTAACACTAGCATTTAGGAGTAGTTTCTAGATGAAACATCATTTTAATTGATATTTCAAACTAAGGACTAATTGTAGCATACTAGGATTTGACTAAGGACCTCTTACCTCGCTTCCCTATGGAATCGATTAACGACTCCACTAGAGCCCTGTATTACTTGAGCGATACATATACTTGCATTTAAAATTATGAATTTACAAAATCATTATAATTTTATAAATCTGAGTTCATAAATTCTTGCATATTAAAAGTTGCATCAAGTTTTTGGCGTCATTACCGAGGGTTTAATACTTCTAGTAGTGGTGTCAAATTCTTGTATTTTTAGCTATATAAAAAGTCGTTGTCTGCCTCTAGGTTTGAATTGGGTTTAGTGCCATTAGGGTGGCTCTCAATTTAGCCATTTTTTGGTCACTAGGTCGGCCGACCGGCCAGGAGAGGTGGCTAGGGAGGTCAGGTAAGCGCGGGGAATATGTCACAACAATTTAATGATTTTAGGCTTTATTTCGGCAAAAATATCTAAGGCTTAAGCAAATATGGCATTAAATCCCTTGATTTAGGGGACCTTCGGTCCATGGCTTAGCTTAGGTGGTTTCATGGGGTTTAGGCTGGTCACTAGGGTCCAATTTATGGCTGTGGAGTCATTATTTTGATGACTTTAGGATACATAGGCCACCTTTAGTGCATGGGTTCAATGTGTGTCAAAGTGATCAAAACTTGGGTTTCTGCTAGTCTAGCCATGTCAATTGACCCAATTGATTGATCAAAATTGTGTAGATGACTGTTATGAAGATCTTTGGTGAAGGGTTGAAGTGATTTTGAGTTCAATTGGTGAGTCAATTTGAGGAATTTTTTTAATTTGTTGAATTCAGGCATGTTGGGCAAGACATGGGTCTAGGTTGGGCTAGATTTGGCATAAGTCGAAATTTAATGGTCCACATGATCAAGAGAGATGTTTTAAAGATTTTTAATGAAGACACAGAGTGGAAATTTTGGGGTTAAGGCCCTTAATTTGCTGAAGTTTGAGGACATTACTAATTTGAGGCAAAATTGAGGATTTTGGGACTTAAGTTGAAATTAAACTAAATTGGGGCATCACCAAGGCCAATCAAAGCTCAAATTTGATGTCTATGAATGTTATGAAGATTTTTCAACAAAAATTGTGGCAAATGGAGTAGGTCATGGGTTCAATTTGGTGGAACCAAGTCATGGGGCTAAAATTGAGGTTTTGATCTAAATCAAAATTAGGTTCAAATGATGGAATAATTAAGCTTTGATTTGGTCTATATTGGTCACAAAAAGAGTGGATTTGAGTTTAGAATTGAAATTGGGGTAAATTAAGACCAATCTGATAAACATTTGGATTGATTTGGGGAAAATATGACCCTTTAAAAGACAATTTAGTGGTTTTGATCTAAGATGGCCAAATTGACCAAATTTTGTCATGTAATAGTTGAGAAAAATAAAATTAGGAATATTTGGGAGGTTTTAAGAATTTTTGGAAATTTGGGGTAAGGAGGGGTATTTTGGTAATTTGGCAAATTTTGGTGATTTTGGGTAGTTTGGGTGTTTTCAAGGTGTTTGAAATGATTTTTTAACAAACTTGGGCATTTTGGGTAAATTTGGGAATTTTGGCTAAATTTGGGGTCCCAAGGGTATCTAGGTAATCTGGAGGAGTTTAGGGGCAAAATGCTAAGTTGGGTATCATGGTAGGGTTGGAGTGCCAACCACCATCAATAAACCATGGGCTAATGGAAAACCCATTTTGGGTCCTCCATGTAGTGATCTTAGCCAAACCATAGCCTAAGGCTAATGTATTTAGGGGACCAACTACATGAGTCACCCAAAAGTATCAAGGACCAAGGCCTAAAAGCTTTAGGGTTGTGAGTGATTGTGAGTGCAAGTATGTGTCTTAAGCCCTAGACCAACACCTAGGGTCAACCCTAAGGTCCAGCTGTCCAAAGGGTGACACATCTTGAGTTCCCCCATAGTGACACCACCTACTAAGTGCTAGAGGTTAGGACCAATATGTGGAACTTTATGCTGAGTAAAGAGGAGTACAGAATTTCTAATGGTGAGGGCTCCTTGTCTAGTTTTCTAACAACAATCAGTAGGAAAGTCCTATGATTAGACCTTAGGCTACTAAAAGAGGAAAAACTAAACCTCAACAAAAAGTGAGGTCAACAAAGTTTAAATGTGAATAGGGCGGGGGTTTTGTCAAGTAAGATTGAGTCATTTGACCAAATTTGGGAAGAGATCCCCTAATTCAAGGGAACATTGGCCCATGGCTTAACTAGGTTGGGTTAGGTGGATCTAGCTTGGCTCCTAGGTCTCAAATGTTGGTGTTGGTGACCATGACATGGGTTACTTTCAATGGATTTGGCCAAATTTTGGGTTTAGGCTCAAAATTGTGCTTTTGATTCAAACTTGGGTATAGATTGGGTTTGAACTAAGGCTTGGGTAAATTGATTGACCAAATTGAAGTGGATGATCGTAATGAGAAGTTTTGAAAAGAAATTGGGTGATCTTAAATTGATTTGGAAGTTCAATTTAGTGGAATTTGGCTAATGGTTAACATTTGGGCTAGAGTTGGGCTTGGACTAGGCTATGGTTTGATTTTGGTTCAATTGATAGCACATATTGGTTCAACGGATTGTGATGAGAGTTTTCAATATCGATTGTGTTGAAATTGTGCAGTTATGGAGTTCAATTTGGCGACAAATGGATTTTAGGTTAAAATTGGGGATTCTGATTTAGGTGGGATTTGGGTGAGGTTTGAGTTAAGGTTAAGACCAAATAAATCATCAAATTGATCAAGGAGAATGTTATGAGCAGTTTGGAACTCAAAATTAGGGATATTGGTTTGGTTATGGGGTTCAAATTGGGGGAAATTTGTGCATATGGTCAAAATTGGGAATTTAAACTGGGCTTGGAATTTAGGTTTGAAATTAGATTCTATTGGGCTTCAAATTGGTTTCAGTTAGGATTGAGCATGATGAATTTTGATTTGGAATTGAAATTGAGAAAGATTGAAATTAAACTTTTGGAAATTGGGGGTGATTATTGCTAATTGGGCCTTAAACGAGAAATTTGGGATTTTGGTCAAAATTGTTCAATCCATTTAGACATATAATCAACAATAAAAAATATATATAAGTTTCCAAATGATGGCATAAATGGTCCCATAAAATCAAATCCCCACACATCAAAAATTTTAACTTCCAATGTGTAATTTAGAGGCATTTCGTTTCTTCTAGAAATATTTCCTACTCGCTAACATCGATTGCATGTTTTAATATATTTATTAACATCTCTTAAAAGAGTAGGCCAATAAAATCCAGCTTGCAAAATTTTATAAGCATTTCTATTTGTTTTAAAATGTCCTCCAAATTCATAAATATGACATCTTTCAATTAATTATTAAGTTTCTTCATATGGCACACACCTTTTAATAATTAGACCTTTACATTATTTATATAAATATGGGTCATTCCAAAATTAGAATTTTGAATCATATATAATTTTCTTTAAATTGTTGATTCTTAATGTATGGTGGTAGAATATCACTTACAATATAATTTACTATATCGGCATACCACGATGTATCTATTTCATCAATACTATATAATTGTTCATTAGGAAAATTTTCTAAAATTTCATTTGCAAAATTAGTTAATATTTCTTTTTCTAGTCTAGACAAATGATCAGCTATTTGATTGTCATTTCCCTTTCTATCAACTACAGAAAAATCAAACTCTTACAATAGAAGTATCCATCTAAATAACCTTAGTTTAGCATCCTTCTTTTGCAATAGGTATTTAATAAAAGAATGATTTATATGCACTATACATTTAGTTCCAATTAAGTAAGGCCTAAATTTATCAAAGGCATAAACAATAGCTAATAATTCTCTTTCAGTATTAGTGTAGTTAATTTGAGCATCATTCAGAGTTTTACTAGCATAATATATTACTTTAAAAACTTTGTTGTGCCTTTGTCCTAAAACAGCTCCAATAGCATAATCACTAGCATCACATATTATTTCAAATGATTTTCCCCAATCAGTTGGTACTATTATAGGTTGAGTGATTAATTTTTTTTTCAATAATTCAAATGCTTTTATGCATTCTTTATTAAAATCAAATTTCGCATCTCTTTCTAAAAGTTAGCATAATGGCATAGTTATTTTTGAAAAATTCTTTATGTAACGCCTGTAGATAGCAACATGTCCTATAAATCTTCTGGCCCCTTTGACTGTAGTCAGTGGTGGTAATTTTTAAATATCTTGAACTTTTGCAGGATCTACTTCAAATAAATTTTTGGAAATTTTATGCCCAAGTACAATTCCTCCTACAACCATAAATTGACATTTTTACCAATTTAGTACTAGGTTGATTTTTTCACATCATCCTTTTTTCTTTCTTTTTGCTCCAAGTCATCAAAATCAACAAACTACAAAAAAACAAAAAAAATACCTTCGAATAAAGTACAATATCATAAAAAAATGAGTATAAAATATGGATATAAAAATGCATATATTATTTGTGTATCACGGACGGCGGGGAACCACCTCGTCATATCTTAGAATGCCCAAGCTAAGTTACACTCCGGGCATTCTGTAAATGCTACCGTTGATGGTGTCCTTCATGGGATTTCTACATTACACATGGGGCATCCTACACTAAGCTCTTCGGGGATCCCTGAAGATGCAGGCTTCGTAAATGTTTCTGACTCTTCTTCTGTTATTGGCAGACTGGTGGAGGTCTCTTTTAAGTTTGAATCATAGACTTC
Source organism: Phalaenopsis aphrodite (assembly GCA_003013225.1). NCBI lineage: Eukaryota > Viridiplantae > Streptophyta > Magnoliopsida > Asparagales > Orchidaceae > Phalaenopsis > Phalaenopsis aphrodite. The sequence goes on along the minus strand of NEWO01000677.1, from coordinate 58,976 downwards.
TTCTTCATGAATCAAAGTAAGATTTGCAGCTGCTTCTTTGGCACGTCTCTTTTACAATCCCTCTAAGGCTCTATGCTTGTGACGGTTGGCATTCCTGCACTACATCCTCCTCAATGGTGTATCAGGAATATTTTCTTTGGATGGACCAACTGAAGTAGAGAGAGAGAAATTGAAGAATCAAAAGAGGATGCTCCAAAATATTCTAAGAGACCTATTTCTCCACTAAAATTTGATTTGGAAAAATCACCACCTCCATTTTCTTAAAGACATCATCAACAGAAGTTGGATAAACAATTTTCAAAATTTCTGGAAATATTTAAGAAGCTTACAATTTATATTCCATTTGCTGAAGCATTAGAACAAATGTCAAGCTATGTAAAGTTTATGAAGGATATTCTCAACAGGAAAAGGATGTTTGAAGATAATTAGACTATTGCACTTAGTGAGGAGTGCAATGCGATCATTCAAAAGAAGCTTCCTGAAAAGCTTAAAGATCCTGGAAGCTTTACAATTCCCTATGCAATAGGAGATAAATTTTATTGGAAAGTTTCATGTGATTTAGGTGCAAGCATTAACCTTATGTCATTATCAATACTTAAAAGATTGGGATTAGGAGAAATAACCCTTACTTTTGTAACTCTGTAGTTAGCAGATTGTTCGATAACATGCCCTAAAGGAGTTATAGAAGATGTCCTAGTGAAAGTGGATCAATTTATCTTTTCTGTTGATTTCATTGTGCTAGATATGGAGGAAGATAAAGAGATACCTATCATTTTTGGGAGATCTTTCCTAGCCACAGGAAGAGCAATGTAGATGTGCAGAAAGGGCAATTAACAATGCACATCAATGATCAAACTGTTACTTTTAACATTTCAAAATCAATAAAATACCCTGCAAAAGGTAAAGATAATGAATGTTATAGGATGGTTGTTATAACATATCTAAGTGAATTCCATTTTCCATTTTATAAGTACTTATGAAGAAAAATATGAATAAAAAGATTTGGAACACGAGCAACTAGAGGAATTAAATCAATGTGAAGTTCTTTTTAAGGAAAATTCAAACTATGTTCGAGAAAGTTTTGAAGTTTTGGACTTGATAGATAAAGATAAATCATTTTGTCCATCTATTGAAAAACCTCCAAAACTAGAGTTGAAGTTACTTCCTGATCATTTAAAATATACCTTTTTAAGAGATTGATCTACTTAACCAATTATAATTTCCTCAAATGTAATGATAGAATAAGAAGAAAGGTTGATGAAAATTCTTAAAAAATTTAAGAAAGCCTTTCAATGGACAATTTCTGATATTAAAGGAATTAGCCCTTCAATTTGTATGCATAGAATTCATATGGAAGAGAAATGCAAACCCAGGGCTGATCCACAAAGGAGATTGAATCCAGTTATGAAAGAAGTTGTAAAGAAAGAAATTTTAAAGTGGTTAGATGCTAGAATTGTCTACCCTATTTTAGATAGTGCATGGGTTACTCCAATTCATTACTTTCTTAAGAAAAGAGGTGTAACTATAACTGTAAATGAACATAATGAGTTAATATCTACTAGACAAGTTATATGGTGGCGAATATGCATTGATTATAAAAAATTAAATTTTGTCACTAGGAAAGATCATTTTCCATTACCCTTTCTAAATCAAATGTTGTATAGACTAGCTGGGCATAAATACTTTTGTTCTCTGGGTGGATATACTGGTTATCTCCAAATTCAAATATCTCCTGAGGATCAAGAGAAAACAAAGTTTGCTAGTCCTTATGGTACTTTTGCTGTTAGAAGAATGTCCTTTGGTTTATGTAATGCCCCTACTACATTTCAAAGATGTATGATGATAATTTTTTGTGATTTAATTGAAAAAGGGATTGAAGTATTCATGGATGACTTTTCAGTATTTGGAACTTCATTTGACTCATGTTTAGAACATTTATCCAAAGTTCTTAAGCGTGGTGAAGAAATAAATTTAGTCCTTAACAAAAAAAAATGCCAATTTATGATAGCATGAGGAATTGTTTTAGGACATCAAATCTCAGAAAATGCTATGGATATAGATCCTGTTAAAATTCAAGTCATCGTTAATTTACCTTATCTAAGAAATGTATGGGAAATTAGGAGTTTTTTTAGGACATGTTGGATTCTACAGACGATATATTAAAGACATTTCAAAGACTGCTAAGCCTTTATGCCATTTACTAGAGAAAGATGCAATTTTTAATTTGGATGAGAAATGCCTAAAAGCTTTTAAGTTATTAAAATTAAAACTAATCACCACACTAATTATAGTCTCATCAAACTGGGAACAACCTTTGAATTAATGTGTGATGCTAGTGATTATGCTATTGGAGTTGTTTTAGGACAAAGATATGATAAAATTTTAAAGTTATTTACTATGCTAGTAAAACTTTTAGTGAAACTCAAATTAATTATACAACAACTAAAAAAGAGTTATTAGCAATAGTACATGCTTTTGATAAATTTTGATCATATTTAATTGGAACTCATTGTGTAGTGCATATAGATCATTCTGCTACTACATATTTAATGAAAAAGAAGGATGCTAAACCTAGACTTATATGATGGATTCTTCTTTTGCAAGAATTTGATTTTGTAATAGTAGATCGGAAGGGGATTGAAAATCAAATTGCTGATCATTTGTCCAGGATTGAATTAGAAAAACTACTCTGTTTTGAAAATCAAATTAATGATTATTTTCCATATGAAAAATTGTTCACTATTAATGAGTGGTGTGCTTCGTGGTATCCCGACATTGTGAACTTTATTGTTAGTCATATTATACCCTATGGAATGACACAACAATAGAAGAGAAAATATATTTATGAAGCTAAAACTTATTTTTGGGATGACCAATTTTTATATATACAAGGAAAGGATCTGATTATTCTAAGATGTGTACCATTAGAAGAAACTTATGAGATTATCTAAAAATGTCATAATTATGATTTTGGGGGACATTTTGGTGTTGATAAAACAACATAGAAAATTTTACAATATGTATTTCATTAGCCTGCAATTTTTAGAGATGTTAATGATTATATCAAAACTTGTGATAGATGTTAAAGAGTAGGCAATATTTCTAGAAGAAATGAGACGCCCCTCAATTATATGCTAGAAGTTGAAATATTTTATTTTTGTGGATTAGATTTCATGGGACCATTTATACCATCTTTCGGAAATTTATATATTTTGTTAGTAATGGACTATGTATCCAAATGGATAAAATTTGTTGCCTTACCTCGATGTGATGCTCAAAGTATTGCAAAATTTTTGAAAATGAATATATTTTGTAGATTTGGGATGCCAAGAGTTATCATTACTGATGGGGGAAGCCATTTCAGAAATACCATAATGGAGAAATTATTAAATAAATATCATATAAATTGTAGGATTGCTACTGCTTATCATCCTCAGACAAGTGGTTTGGCTAAATTATCCAATCAAGAAATTAAAAGAGTTTTGGAAAAATCTATGAATCTAACAAAAATGGATTGGTCAGTCAAACTTAACTATGCTTTGTGGG
>NEWO01000677.1:15190-54435 GCA_003013225.1 Phalaenopsis aphrodite | reverse complement strand
CTAGAAGTTTGCAAAAACTTGTCAGGCCAGTTTCTAAATGTGTCTAGGAGTTATTGGAAGGATTTAGTCCAAAAATTAGAAGGGTTTCGTAAAGGAATTTTACCCCAAATCATTTTTGGCCCTAAATTCTAAGAGAGAGATAGATTTTAAGATGATCTCTTCATGGGAGATGGATTTGAAGAAGAAGGGGGAGACCATGATGAAGAAATTCATTATTCAAAGTGCACAAGAGATGTATAATGGTTTATTAGCTGTTAGTATTGAAGGGATATCAGAGAAGATCAACAAATTTGAAAATACCATGTCTGTATTGGAGACTAAGGTATTGAAGATTCATGCACATCTTGAGCATATTAGATGGTAATTGAAAATGCAATTTAGCCACACTAGTTATATAGAGTAAGCAGATAAGGAGATTTTTCTTAAGCAATAGTGGATTGAAGAAGATTGCATCAGAGTACGTCACCACTGTCCGTTTTGTCAACTTTATGTTCCAGTTGCCCCAGGAGAGACTAATGAAAGACTTGAATTTGTTCCTTCTAATGAAGAATGGAATTAAATTCTAAGTTTGAAGTTATGTTTTTGTGTGTTTAAAGTCATTCTCTTTATGTGTTTTAGTGTTTAAGACTTGCTTTTAGTGTTTATATTACTTAAGTATTTAATTGTGAAAGATTGTTAAGTATTTGACTTAGGAAAATTTTCTCATCCAAGACTATTTGGAATGAGAACTAAGTGTTTAAATGTATTTAGACTCGTTTGTGAATTAATATAAGTTTGTTTGTGTGAAATTTTGTGTTGTTTTAGCCTTGAATTAAAATAGTTATTATGGAGAATTTTGAGATAAAGGAGAATTACAGGAAGTTGAAAACAATCATTTAAGTGTTATGAGACCATTTAGGGGTGGTTTACTTAGGCAAAAAGTGCATTTTTCTTTTAATTTGAAATTTTTGAAAATCGTGCACTGGAGCCTATACACGAGTGAACCCGAGAGGCAGGCGCCTAAGCAACACTTACCCACGCTTAAGCGTCGATTAAAGAAAATCAGTTTGCAAACATTAAAAGTAAATTTTTAAGCCAGAAATTGCCATTTTAAATGCCACCGTCACCTTCTTCCTCTCGAGTTCGCAATTTTTGAGGACTAGGTCACATCTAAAGTGAAGATTTCTTGGTGGAATCAAGTGAAATTTGCTAGATCCAAGTTCTTTGATTAAAGTTCTTTACTTCTATGTAAAAATTTTGGATTTCACTATGTATTTTTAGAACATTTGGGGAAATTTGAAAATTCACTATTCATGGGAAGTTTAGTTTGTGCATTTGGAAGTTTAGTTGAGTAATTTAAACTTGATTTTTAAACTTATTTTTGGAATTCATCAAATTTGTAGACTGGCACCAAGAATGAAGAGGAGCAAAGGCAAAGCCCCTTTCTATTCGAGTAAATTTATTAGTTCAAAAGCTTAAGATTGGTATAGTGATGCGTTGCAATCACACAAACTGATTCAGGAGTGATGTTTTAGAAATTCGTGTGGAGACATGGAACATTTAATTGTTCGCCGATAGTGGGAAAAATTTTGTTGCTTATCTGTTGTGGTAGTTATATTTATTGTGAGGGAGTTCAATGCAAATCTCCCTGAAGCTGAAGAAAATTGAGTCATGGTTCGAGGGAAATTGATAGCTTTTTTGCCTTAGGTAATAAACTTGTTTTACCATTTTCCACCTGATATGTTATATTTTTATGCAATTTATAGTCCTACTGAAGCAGAATTAGACGATATTATTTCTTACTTAACTGTGGGGAGAGGACTTTGAAAGATAACTAATGCAAGGAGAGTTAACTTCCCAACTTCAAAGTTATGTGCACCTTCAAAGGCCTGACACTATTTCATTTCTGCTCATCTGTTTCTGACCAATCATATTAGTGAAGTGACCAGAGAAAGAGTGACGTTGAACTATTGTATTCAAGAGGGAAAACTCCTCAACATTGGAGCTTTGATCTGTCAGACTATCATCAGTTCTGTTACAACTGTTACTACTGTAGGTCTGGGATTTGCTTCTTTGATCTTTTCTTGGTGTGAGCAGGCTAGAGTTAAATATGATAGCTGGGAGGAAAGTTGTTACTTATAAATCCCATCACTGATGTGAATGTGAAGACTTATTCTTAGCATTCAAATTTTGGCTGGAAAGGAGGATTTTCTAAATGTTATGGAATGGAGACGTTTATTGCTTCTACCTCTACTACTTTTATGTCTAGACCATCTACCTCACGTGCTTCTACATCTCGAGGTGAGTCTACTGACATTCGAGATGAGTTATTATAGAATATGATGGATAATATCAATTTTACCGCTAATAAGGTACAAAATTTACAGCATTTTTTAGATCATACTAATAGTTGTAATAGAATAAAGAGTGATTATGAAGAGAAACTCCACTCATCTTTGGAGAGCCTTATTAGAGATGACCCAGGACTGCAATTTCCTCCATATCCTCAATATCCTGATTATGAGCCTGTAGAAAAGTGGTATAGCGGTGATTCTGAGGATGAGTACTAGGATTGAGATATTTTTCTGTTTGTTTATGTTGAAGGCTATGTGATGTGGCACTACTACATTTGTTTTGTGTTAATTTGGACTATGTACTAGGTTATATTTGGGACCTTTTATATTGTTATTGTGATGTTGTGTTTTGTTAGTGGCCTGTTTTAACATTCCAGGGTAGTAACTGTTGATGTGTGTTTAATACTATTTTAGTTAGATTAGGATTGAACTTGATTCTATGTCTTTTGAAAAGTTTAAAAATCTAGCTAACATAGATCTTAAATTTAGATTTTTGAAACTGTAACCCTGTATTTTTCTTTTATCAATTTAGTTTTTTTGTTTTTATGTTAAGATTGTGAAATAAAGTTAGTGTGTTAGTTTACTTTTATGTTTATACCCACTGCTTAGAAGTCTATTGAACTCTACATGTTAAATTGAAATGAAAATATAGAAAATTTGATCAAAAATTATTTTTACACCTATTTTTAGTTTTATACTTGTATCATTAGGGTTTAAAAATTCCTGTTAGTATGTTATTTTAAATTTTCATTCCTGCTTATATATATCTAATGCTAAACTGTTTATATATAGTAATCCTTGCCTGAAAAAGAGAAAGAAAAGAAAAAAAGAAAGAAAAGAAAAAGAGAAAGAAAAGAAAAAGAAAAAGAAAAAAAAAAGAGAGAAAAAAACTAGGACGGAGAAGCTTGAGGATTAGTGCCTAATCAAAAATTTGTTCTACATTTGATCCTTTTAAAGTATAAGACTTGAGAAACTCTTAAGATTATAGATATAATATAGTAAGTAAAATTATTTTTAATGAAAATTTTTAAGTGGAGATAAAAAAATAACTAAATTCTAAATTTGGAAAATCTACAATATATTTCTGAATTAGATAGAAACTCATATTTTCATCTTTCTTAACTTTAAGAATTTTTAAAATTTAAGTTGGCCTCATTCAATAAATATTTTTTCTAAATTAGACTAATATATTTTTAAATCAAAATTTTAGTAACTCCTGAAGAAACTCATATACATATCATACATATTTACTTCTTAAAGATTTAAGTGTCACTTGAGGACAAGCAACATTTTAAGTTTGGACGATTTTGATACACCTAAAATATATAGTATTTTTAGACACATTGTTATATCTATTTTTGAGATATTGCATTTTAATGGAAGGAATTTTTGTGTTTTTGTTGTAGATACAGGTAAAAAGGTTGAAAAAGGCTTAAAGAAGTGAAGAATGATCAAATTTGGAGCAAAAAGGTGAAAAATGTGCAAAAGAGTTTTGGCGTCTAAGCGTCAGATCCCACACTTAAGCGCGAGTTAAACAAAGAAGGCCATGCCTAAGCGCTAGAGGCCCCGTGCTTAAGCACCAATGGCAGTTATTAGACAAGTAAATTTAGTTTCTATGAATTTTGAATAGGTTTTTCAGGCACCCATAGGCTTAATAGGTGGTTATAACCACCATGGATGAAAATTATCACGAAATGATGCATCTCTTGTGAAAATACATCAAATCTAGACATATTTTGAAGAGAAACCAAGCACCTTTTGGAGATTTATAAAAGAAGGAAGATTGAGACTATGAGAAGTGTGCTGAAAAGGTCTGAAAAAGTGAGTCCTAAAAGTACTGGAAAGTTTTGAAAGTTCTCATTTGAGGAGTTAGTATGGAGAGATTTTCAAGCGCCACTTTTACTTTTATTTTTTCTTGTTGACCTCACTTTTGGTTGAGGTTTAGTTTTTCCTCGTTAGTAGCATAAGGTCTAGCCATAGGTCTTTCTTATTGAGTATTCTTAGAAAACTAGGCATGGAACCCTCACCATTATAAATTTCAAACTCTTCTCTACTCAACTTGAAGTTCCACATATTGGTCCCAACCTCTAGCACTTAGCAGGAGGGGTCACTATGGATAAAACTCAAGATGAGTCACCCTTAGGACTGTTGGACCTTAGGATTGACCTGGGTGTTGGTCTAGGGTTAAGGCTCTCACTTGCAGTCACTTGTACGCACAATCACTCATTACCCTAAACCAGAACTTCTAGGCTTTGGTTCCTTGATACTTTTGGGAGACTCATGTAGGTGGTTCCGTAAACCAACTAGCCCTGAGCTAGCGTTTAGCTAAGACCACTACACAGAGGACCCAAATTGGGGTTTCCATTGGTCCATGGCTTATTGATGGTGGTTGGCACTCCAACTCTACCAGGATGCCCAACCAACCCTTTTGCCCCTAAATTCCCCCAAATTACCTAGATACTTTGGGATCCCAAATTTGGCCAAAATTTCCAAATCTAGCTGGAATACCCACTCAAAAATCATTTTAAACACTTTGAAAACACCCAAACTACCCAAAATCCCCAATTTGGCCAAATTATCAAAATAGCCCTCTTTAGCCCAAATTCCAAAAATTCCAAAAAAATCCCAAAAATTCGCAAAACCTTCAAAATATTCCCAATTTCATTTTTCTCAACTATCACATGACCCAATTTGGCCAATTTAACCATCTTTGATAAAAACCCCCAAATTACCCTTTAAAGGCCCATATTTTCCCCAAATCAATCCAAATGTCCATCAATTTGATTCCAATCTACGTAGATTTTAATCCCAAACCCAAATTAACTTCCAACATGAACATAACAAGCCAAACAAGAGATCAATTAGTGGATCATTTGGACCCAATTTTGATTTAAACTAAAAACCCAATTTTGGTCCTATGACTTGGTTCCAGCAAATGGAACCCATAGCCCACTCAATTGGCCACAATTTGTGTTGAGGAATCTTCATATCTTCCCCATACATCAAAATGGACCTTAAATTGGCATTAGTGAGACCTCAAATTCATTTGATTTCAACCTAAGTCCAAAAAGCCCCAAATATGCCCCAAATTGGCCATGTCTCAAAATCTCACCAAATTAAGGTCTTAACCCTAAAATTTCCACTCTATCCCTTCATGAAAAATATAAAAAACATCTCCCTTGATCATGCGGACCATTCAATTTGGAATTAGCCTAAGGCTAGCCCACCTAGGCCCATGTCTAGCCCAACATGCCCAAATTGACCAAGTTTCAAAAATCCTTCAAATTGACCATCCAAATAAACTCAAAATCATTTCAACCCTTCACCAAAAATCTTCATAACAATCATCTACACAATGTTGATCAATCTATTGTGTCATTTGGCATAGCTAACCTAGCCCAAACCAAAACTTTAATCACTTGAACCCACATTGAACCCATGCATTAAAGATGGCCTAACTACCCCAAAGTCATCAAATTAACTCCACCTTAGCCAATGGTTATACCCTAAGACTGAGCCAAAACCCATCTAACCATCTAAACTAAGTCATGGAGCAAAATTCCCCTAAATTAAGGGATTTTATTGCCAAAGATGGACATGCTAAAGATACCCTTACCAAAATAAAGCCTAAAATCATTAAGTTGCTTTGACAGATTCCCCTGGATGCCCTAAGCACATAACCACCTCCCCCTGCCATTGCCGACTGGCCTAGTCACTGGAGAATCTCAAAATCGAGAGCCACCCCCATGGAACTTCACCCAAATCAAACCTATACTTCATCACAACCAAACCAAATTGTAGAGCTCCTCTGCCCTCCACCTAAGCACCAAAATGCACCCAAACATTTGCCTTGAAAGCCACCCCATGGCCATTTTTATAAAAACTTACCTCCATGTCCATGGGAGGTGTGCTGAAAATTTCTTAGAGAGAGCGTCCCAAACTTCTCACAGAGCTTCTCTGAGATCCCCTCAGTGCAATCCAACCCTCCTCCCCCACTGAATTCCAATGTGGAAGCTTAATTTTGAGATCAAACCTCTGTCCAAAACCAGGATATAACTCATCACACTTCCACAGTCCACCAAACTTCAACTACTTGTGCCCACACCTTCTCAACCAAGAAAGAAGCCAAATCCCCACAAATCCCCCTGTGAAATAGCCTCTACAATAGCTCTAGACCAAAACCCAAATCTGGCCGTGATCGAAATCATATCTAGGCTTCACACCAACACCAGAGATTCAATCCCTAGCTTCTTTAGATCATAACAAACATGCCAAGACCCTTTGATCGAAGCTTCACTTCTCATAGCAAAGGTATAAAAATTCTCCCCTCCTGAGCCTATTTTGATTCTCCATAGGCTTAATTTAATTGCATGATTACCATATGGATGTGTTTGTCTCATTTAGACGAGTCCATAGGATCAAACCCAAAGTGATTTCATTGAGTCTAGGTTGAGATCTTAAGGTTTTATTGTGGAGGGTCACAGGATTATCTATCAGGGAAGATGAAGGGGTGCCATTTGATCAAGCGTGTATCGAATGGACGGAGTAGATCAAGCTGGACAGCCCTTGAAAACATAAACCGCGAGCCGAGTCAGCAGCTACGTTGATGCCACGTCCAACCAAAGCGTGGCACACGTGCCTTTGGAGCTGCCTAGGATCTAGACAACACGTGCTGTTTAAATAGATAAATAGAGATTTTTCTTATTTATTTAAATACCCCTAACTTAAAAAATGCATATCTTTGTGTAGAAAAATCACAAAAATAAAATAAGAATATCCTCTTACTCAGTGGATAGAGGAGAATAATGTGGAAATAATTTTAAGTTCGTGTGATGCATATTTTATTTTTAGTTAATTAAACACTGATTTAAATTATTTGATTCTCCATACATGTAGACTTATCATCATAGCTTGAATTTTGAGCATGTGTAGCCTCTTTCAAGGGAAACATTCTCTGATTTTTTCAAAGTCAGACAAGGTCCCTAGACAGAGAATTACATTTTTCAAGTTTATGTGCATTATTTGTTTAGAATAATCATGGAAATTAGCATGTTTCTTATAAAAATTCAAGAAAGTTTTTGAAGGTTTACTATGACTACAGAACCCTTAGGAAAATTTCTCATGAGTCAAGTCATTCAAAATACACCTAATTTTTAGAAACCCTAAATTAGTAAGATAATTAATTTTGAGAAATACAAACAATAAAATGAATTGATTTTTTATCTCCACTGTTATTTAAGATCCAGAGAACTCACCAAAAAAAATTTCAAAATATTTTAAATTCATTTGATAACTTAAATTGATTTTTCAAGTTAAATAACATTTTTGGCATTTAAATGATTTTCAATAATTAAAATATAACTTAAAAAATTATAAAACTTGGTTTTTTGAGTTCTCTATGATCAGGGGTATTTTCTAAATATAAAATGATATTTAAAATAAAAACTTGATTTTTAGCCTTTTTTAAATATTCAAATAATTAAAAATCCCCAAAAATCTCAAAAATAATAAAATTCAGGAAAATGTTCTAAATTGTTTCCTAAGCACTTAGGAACAATTAGAATATTTTTCCTGGTTTCTTAAATAAAGATATTGAATTTTAATACTTAAAAAATGATTTTTAAAGGCTAAAAAATGGGCTTTCATAAAAAATAACGCCAATAAATCAAATAAAATTTAGAAAAATATAAAATCTTCTCCGCTCAGTTCTCTGACATTAGGAAGACTTTAAAAAAAATTAATTATAAATATTTTATATTTAATAAATACCCCAGAAATTAAAGTAATTCTTAAAATTTAGATAAATTTCAAAAAAATCATGAAATTTTGTCCGAAAGCTTCTCTATTCTAAGTCTATCTCCATAAAAAAATTCATGGGATTAGGATTTACCTTGGTCAAGTTAGGAATTTTCATTGAAAAATCCTATTTTTGCATGAAAATAATTATATAAACTAAGTTAAATTTTGAAAAATCACACTTTCTCTTTTGATGTCTTAATTGACCCATGAATGAGGTAGGTTAAAAATTTCAAAGTCATTTGAATTGAATTGGACAAATTATGAAGTGTTAGAGCCATAGGGGCAAATGTGTAATTTTGAAAATTTTGCCTTAATTAACATTTAGGCTTAATTTAAGGAGGAAAATGGGAAACCTTTGATCTTAATTTGGATGTTTGAAACATAAGGGGTTAATTAGTAGAAACCAACCTCACTCTTCTAATTGAAAAGATAAGTTAATAAATTTCTAAATTATTAAAATTTGGGAAGTTTATTAAAATAAAATGAACCCGAGACTTAGGGGTATGACTTTTCAAGTCAATAATTAATCAATTTAATACCCCTATTTTGATTATCAAATAAAATTCAAATCATGGATTATGACCACCTAAAGCTTAATCTTTTCAAAGCTAATTAAGACACTCACCTAGGTCTTAAGGACTTAGAAGTGACTTAGGCTAAATGAAGTTTCATTTAAATAAGGATTAGAAAAGTAAACATCATTTAAAATTAAAACATCTTTCAAACACCACAAGCCCAATTATAACCAAAATTTTGTTAAGTGTTCTAATGACACTAACTTGCCTCTTTAAGGGTCATCACCCACATAATTTTCAATATTAAATTAAATATAATAATTACCTTACTCTTAGGGATAATTGATACGTCAATGTTCATTGAGCTTTAGGGTGTTTTATAGGATGCATTATTAAGCAACATAATAAGTTTAAAAGAACTCGGGATCTTTCATCAGGCAGCGAGAGAGTAGCACGGACCTGCTTCTTTGTCTAGATCTGTTGGATACCTCGAAGATCTACTAAACTTAATATGTTTTGCTTAGCAACATCATTCTTAATTAAACTCTTAAGGACTCACGAAGATATGACCTAGGGTTAGATAGGTTGACAAAATTTTACTTCCTTATCTCATATAAACTGCCTTAACATGTCTTTTGAGTTTCAGGTGGTGGAACAAGAAGGATCGTAGGAATGCTTTTACAGTTTTCAGTGTTGTCTTTCTTGTACTTTCATATTGTGCTTTTATACCTGTAAACTTGCATGCTAAACAAAGATGCCACCTTGCAAGAAAACTAAAACTATTAGGATAGCCACAAAACAAAAAACAAAACCAAAACCAAATCTAAAATCAACCGATATAAAATTCACCGCCACAACATTCAAAATATAAGACAACTCAAAATTTAATCACAAACATCACACAAAACTACAATTGCAACTAAATCAAGGTGTCTTTATCAAATGATTGGGAATCTCTTGGAGGAGGTAACCTATGGTTGCTAACGAGGATTTCCACGGTCTAAATGAAATTATGAAACTTATTAAGTTGAGTTTAGAAAATTCATTTGGATTAAGTGAATCCAAAAGAAAATAGTGATGTCAGAACAAGGGAACCGTGGGATCCTAATCGGTGTCGCTCTAATCAACTTTAACATGCCCCCATAAAATTTAAAGAAATTTAAACATAAGGCCACCTGATTTGACATTATAACTTGACACCCTAGAAAACTCAAACACATCACAGCGAGGAGCTTGGAGCTAACATTGTAGGCAGCATGACCATCTTCAACAGCAAAACCTGTCTTCTCTAGCTAAACCAAACTTCCTTCCTTAGACTTAAACAACAAAGTCGTAGGACTTAAGGTTGCTTGCTTATGCAATGTAAATCATCATCTTATCTTTAGGCCTTTGTATAGCCCTACTATATAATACAATCACTAACTTGTCTTAAGATTCTGAGGTTCTCATCCGTCACAACCTAAATCCTCACATCTTACAGGCTATTTGTGTGCTTGTTTCACATAAATGTAAGCCCTAACTAATAAAATTGGCACGATGAAACACTTAAATATTTCTCCTCAAAATTGAAGCCAAACATTAGGATAGCTTGGGAAGTCACCGAGGTTCTCCTCTGGATCCATGACATCCCTTAGTTCTTCCTCCTTTGGATTCTACAACAAAATGTTTCAAATTGGAACCAGTCCCCTTTTACACCTCTACATCCAATCTCATTGAAAAGTTCGACTCTTTGAAACTCCTTGAAGATAATATTTCTTGATTTTTATTTAGAGTCTTCTCAAGTGACTTTGGTCATCTAAGATGTAATTAACTATAGTGGCTTGCCCTTATAGGAAGCATGCCCGAACCCAGCTTAATATAAACCCTATTTAATCCTTTATACTATATAGGGGAACTTGTCGGCAAATACAAAGGTTTCGCAGACCAAAGAGTTGTCATATATTCCCTAGTTTATTTGATCGAGCCTCATCCTTAAGTCGTGTGTTTATCATTCGAGATAGATATAGGATTTGATGTACAACGCTCTTTCATTTAAACTATGAAAAATATTTGGTCAGTTTGATTTCATCTTTTTCTAAACTAAATATATATATATGTAAATTAAAACATCCTTCCGAAGAGGGTGACGGGATTTCAATTCCGGTAACCGACAGCTTCTTACGGGCAACTCCACCAACCAAAAATAGCGCTGACAGCTTCTGGCAACTCCACTGGGGACAAGCTTTTCTCTCCATAAAAATCAAGAAATATTATCTTCACACATCAGTAATATGTCCATGTCTCTCTTGGACCAAATTACCCTTCTACCGTTTTCATACTTTACCCATTTCTATCTTGGGAAGATACGACTAACTCCTTGGACTTCAGGAATATCTGTTCAACCATCTTTGACCAGAGGGGTTCAGATGGCCATTAAGGACTCTTTAAATTTTCATGTGGGATCAGACCCCCAACAGGTGTGTCGGTGGACTAGTTCAACTTGGGTGTTGTCTACCACTAAGTAGGTCCCGCACTGGGTCATAAAATACTTCACATCTCCTTTCTAATTTGATTTGATATTCTGAAAATTAAACCAAATCATGTTGTGCTGTGCATGCTTTGAAATTTTCTTATATTAACTAAATTTTACACTTTTTCTAAAAAAAGATTTTAAAATACCCTTAAATGAAGACCCGCTCGGTCTACTGATCAACCTCTACTTTCATTGCTTGCACTAAAAATTATGAGGTTTTTGGCCATATAGTTAACCCCAAAACTTTGTGTTTTAAAGCCTGCTACAATGGCTTACCCAATGCTGTCCTTTTCCTGCAACCTGCGAACGAGTCACAAAGCCCGCAACCTCGCTCATACCATCAAATTTGGAGCTGGATTTAAAGATCTCGAGGTTATCTACGAGAAAGCCCCATTTATAGTAATGAAGATTACCACTCCGGAAATATAAGAACCACTTGCAGAGTTCAGTTTGAACTGCCTTCAAGACTTCCCTGCCTACAAGAGGTCTAAAACTACTGCCATCATGGCACCCACCAAACTTGCTACCCCACTGCTGCTAAGGGGAAAGAAGTAATGATTATTGAAGATTCAACTGAGAGATTAATTGTCCCACCACCTTTGTTTGAAATTGGATCAAGATCGAGGACTGTACCACTGACTCGAACTCAAAGAAGGAGTCATAACAGAAAAGTTTGGAGGGCCACTAAAGCCCAGGTTCCCAAGAAGACACCTGTTGAGGAGGAGCCCCATCAAGATGATTAAGTGCTACAAAAAACTTATCCACTCCTACGAGGGAGTAGATTCTATCATCTGAAGGATACCGATGGATATAAGAGTATCCAAGAATCACTGTCGCATTACCATCACTTCATGGAGACAGTGAGGAGAGTAAGAAGTTCACTCCTATAACTCGAGTTAGTGTAGTATTCAAAAGGCTTATTACCAAAGAAGGATGTTCAGTTAGCAAGTTGCTTAAATGAGTGGGAGATGCAATTTCCCCTTGCATGAAGAAGGAAATTCTAAAGGGCATCAAATCCAGCAAACAGTCCTACAAGACAACTGGAGTGCCACCTACTCGCATCCCCGTTTGGTTCCATTTAGGGAACAGAGTTAATAACACAGTGATTACTACTGATTACACTGCCATCAGGACCACAAGCCATGGACCGATTAAGTCAAGTCCGGGTCCAAAAATCTTACCCGTCACCCGTTATGGAGATATTCCTACAATCCTAAAGGCAAAGACAAGACGATTACCCGGCACTGTAGCTGGTTTACACCACAGGGAGCATACTTTCCCTTGACATACTGATGTTTCTACTAAGACGCTCCCTCCTAAGACATCATCTTCAAAAAAGAAACTGGTATGGGTACCCAAGGTCACCGCACCGATACAAAACAGTAAGCCCGCAAGATAGGAAATGAAATCAAGGCTGAGATATCTAATATCGTCGCAACAATAGCCAGCAAGATGGAGTTACAAGAAGAGGAGGTCCATCAGGGTCCTCTAGATCTTAAAGCAATTAAGGAATCGATAATTGAAAAGAAAGTTGAGAAACTCAGGATTGAGATTTCTGAGTTAGCTGGAGAGCACGGAGTTTTCATTGATAGTAATGATGAAGATTTTGATTACAATGATTACTTAGAGGAAGATTTCATGGATGTCCATGTAATTCAGACCATAACCATCACATTTACGCGCGAGGCTCAACCTCAAACTAAAGAGAACACCGTATATGAACTGCATAGGGCTGTCCTCCGAAGGGATGAGCAAGTTAGTCTACTGGAGAAAAGAATAGAAGAGATGACCGCAGCCATTACTGCTATGGCCCTTATTCAGGGTCAATCCCAAGTACCGCAATTGGCTTCTCCAGAAATCAATCAGTCAGAAATCATACACATCAAAGATAAAACGAGAGAAGTTGCTTCAGCAAATAGAGATGAGCAACATAGAAAGGATTCTCCATCAAGGGCCATGCAAGAAAAGAAATTCAAGAAAATGGTTAAACAAGTGTGAGACGCCTTAACCCAATCTAAGGGTGGTGTACTGGTTCAAAAGGGTAGACCTTACCTAGAGGAATTTGATGTCGTGCCTTTCCCCAAGGGTTTTGTGACCCCAAACTTCAAGATATTTGATGGGACTGGAAATCCTATACAACATATAGCACATTTTCGAGCCAACTGTGGCAACACGAGAAATAGTGAAGCTCTACTCTTCCAGTAGCTCATCAGCAGCTTATCAAGAATTGCTTTTGACTGGTACGCTGACTTGCCCAACGAGTCGGTTAAAACATTTTTTGAATTGGAGCAACTTTTTGCGAAAAGATTTGTCGGGGCACAACACAATGTGTCTATTGGAGAGCTCATGATGGAAAAGAAAAAGGCTAGCAAAAATTTGGTAGACTAGATTTTGAGGTGGAGAAACCTTAGCATGAAATGTGAACCTCAGCTACAGGAACATCATGGGTTTGAAATTCTACTCAAGAGCATTCATGGGCCAGTAACTTTCATGCTCAAGGGACTCACCTTCAACTCCTTCAAGAAGCAACTTAGTAAAGCCAGCAGTCTTCAAGAGGAAATCAAACACATGGAGCCACATGAAAAGGCTAAGGTAACCAGAGTGTTCTAAAAGAAATCAAGAGTAGTAGTGATCTTCGATAAAGGAAAGCAGAAAATAAAGATATATGCAGAAGAGCATCGCCAGTCTTTGTCACGATACTCTTAGAAACTGAATAATCAATCCAACCAGCGACCGCCTCAAGAGGGATCACCTCAAGCAGGGGATAATATAATTTCATTGCCAGAGTGACTTAAGATGATGTATTCTTTCAAACATGAACCTATACCTATAATATTCAAAAGTCTGATGAAGAAGCCAAAATTCAAACTACCAGATCAAAAGAAGCCCGAAGAGGTGGATAGGAATAATGAACTAAATTATTGCACATACCACCGGTCGGGTACACTATAGAAAAATGCTTTGTCTTTAAAGACTGGCTCGAGAGGAAACTTAAAGAAGAGAACATAATAATCCCAAAAAAATATAAAAGAACCTGAAAAAGGTTCCATAAATATGATTTCGGCCAAGCCAATCTCCCAAATCGATCTGTATACTGGAACAGATGGATGGAGTACAACTTGGGATGAACTCAAAAGGGTCCTTAATCAAATACAAGATTCATCAAAACAAGCTTCTACAAATACCGAAGAAGAGTGGAATGAGGTTTCGAGCAGATCATCCAAGAAAATACTGAACCAGATCCAGTCTGCATCAAAACAAGCCTCCATTCAGAGTCCGTATCAAACCAAGCTCGAGATGAAGGTTTTGTCAGGAGATCCATCATACTCAAGGAAAAATAAGAAGAAGAGAAGCCTAACTATAAAGATTGATAGCACAGGGGGTAGGATAGGGGTTTCCTCTACTAGATTGGTTGTCTCGAATTTGGGGAAGAAAATCCTTGAACCCTTACTTTGTATGATTATCTTTTGTCCCTCCGGGGTCTTATGAGTATAATGATTGTGATTTCGGCTATGTTTTAATTATTTTTAGTGATAACGTAATTGATCATGCCCAATCTAGTTTCGATCTCGATCCCCAAAATGATCCTCAAATTGTACCTGTGTCTGATGTACTTGTTTTCTAGTCGAAAGAATACATCAATGACACCGCTTACGATAACACCGATAACGGGAAGCCAATCCTCGAGCATCACGGTACACCGCTTACCATAAACTTAGATCTTCCTAATGAAGAGGAAAAGACACCAGAAGCTTCAACAATGATATCTCAAGAAAAAGAAATCACAGAAGTTAACTTAAGGAACGGAAAAGTGTTACCACCAAGGATAGCTCCAACAGATAAAGGAAAGCAAATAATGACCAGAGAAGAGATACCCCCACCCCCACCAGTGGAAGAACCACATAATCAAGACAAAATTGGAGTATCATACAAAGTAGACTACAACGTGCTAGCTCATCTTAAGAAGTTTCTGGCCCGACTAAGCATCTACGATGCTCTGATCCTGTCATATGAGATGAAAGAGTCTCTGGTTACAGCTTTGCTTGACCCTAAAATTTGCTTAGCTCAGTTGGCCAGCGCATCATCAGATGAAGCTTGTTTGTTGAAAGAATAGCCTTGGGTAACCTTCACAGATGATGACTTACTGTTCGCTACCGCCGACCACAATCGTCTGCTCTACATCGTCGTCAACATCAACAGATTTGTGTTGTCCAGAGTTTTAGTAGATCCCAGAGCATCTCTTAACTTGATGAACCTATCAACATTGGCCTATTTGGATATTGAAGCTCAAAATCTTATGGTTAATAAGATGTTGTTAAGAGGATTCAACCAAAAGGGAGAAAGAGCCCTCAGATCAATTACATTACTTATGAAGGTTGGAGAACTCATGACAACCGCTAAATTTCATATCATCAATGCTGAGACCTCTTTTAACGCTCTGCTGGGTCGACCATGGATTCATGAGCACAATATGGTTACATCATCTCTACACCAGTCCATCAAATACCATAAAGATGGATAAGAAAATTGCATCAAAGGAGACTTACAACCACTTTCAATGCATGAAGTTGGTATCCATGAAGATGCTTGTTTTAGTTAACATTTAGGCTTAATTTAAGGACGAAAATGGGTAACCTCTGATTTTAATTTGGATGTTTGAAACCTAAGGGGTTAATTGGTAGAAACCAACCTCCCTCTTCTAATTGAAAAGATACGTTAATAAATTTCTAAATTATTAAAATTTCGGAAGTTTATTAAAATAAAATGAACCCATGACTTAGGGGTATGACTTTTGAAGTCAATAATTAATTAATTTAATCCCCCTATTTTGATTTTCAAATAATATTCAAATCATGAATTATGACCACGTAAAGCTTAATCTTTCAAAGCTAATTAAGACACTCACCTAGGTTTTAAGGGCTTAGTAGTGACTTAGGCTAAATTAAGTTACATTTTAATAAGGATTAGAAAAGTAAACATCATTTAAAATTAAAACATCTTTCAAAAACTACAAGCCTAATTATAACCAAAATTTGGTTAAGTGTTCCAATGACACTAACTTGCCTCTTTAAGGGTCTTCACCCACATAATTTTCAAAATTAAATTACATATGATAATTACCTTACTCTGAGTGATAATTGATACATCAATGTTCATTGAGCATTAGGGTCTTTTATAGTATAAATTATCAAGCAACATAATAAGTTTAAAAGAACTCGGGATCTTCCACCAGGCAGCAAAAGACTAGTATGGACCTGCTTATTTCTCTAGATTTGTTAGATACCTCGAAGATCCACTAAACAAAATATGTTTTGCTTGGCAACATCATTCTTAATTAAACTCTTAAGGACCCACCAAGATATGACCTAGGGTTAGATAGGTCGACAAAATTTTACTTCCATGTCTCATATAAACTGCCTTAACATGCCTTTTGAGTTTCAGGTGGTGAAACTAGAAGACTCGCCAGATACGCTTTTACAGTTTTCAGCATTCTTATTCTTGTACTATCATACTATGCTTTTATACCTGCAAATATACAAGCTAAACAATGATGCCACCCCGCAAGAAA
Source organism: Phalaenopsis aphrodite (assembly GCA_003013225.1). NCBI lineage: Eukaryota > Viridiplantae > Streptophyta > Magnoliopsida > Asparagales > Orchidaceae > Phalaenopsis > Phalaenopsis aphrodite. Next base: position 37,707 of record NEWO01000677.1, on the reverse strand, counting down.
ACTAAAACTATCAGGATAGCCACAAAACCAAAACTAAAAACAACCAAGATAAAATTCACCGCCATAACATTCAACATACAAGACAACTCAAAATTTAATCACAAACATCACACAAAACTACAATTGCAACTAAATCAAGATTTCTCTATCGGATGATCGAGAATCCCTTGGAAGAGGTGATCTACGGTTGTTAACGAGGCTTCCCACAGTCTAAATGAAATTATGAAACTAATTAAGTTTAGTTTAGTAAATTCATTTAGATTAACTGAATCCAATAGAAAATAGTAGTGTCGGAACGAGGGAGCCGTAGGATCCTAACATGTGTCGCTCTAATCAACTTTAACATGCCCCCATAAAATTTAAAGAACTTCAACCATAAGGCCACCTTATTTGACATTATAACTTGACACCATAGAAAACTCAAACTCATCGCGGCGAGGAGCTTGGAGCTAGCATGGTGGGCAGCACGACCATCTTCAACAATAAAATATGTTTTTACTAGCTAAACCACTCTTCCTTCCATAGACTTAAACAACAAAGCCATAGGACTTCGAGGTTGCTTGCTTATGCAACGTAAATCCTCATCTTATCTTTAGGCTTTTGTATAGCCCTGCTATACAATATAAACCCTAACACGTTTTAGGTTTCTAAGGCTGTCATCCACCATGACCTAAATCCTCACATCTTCCAGGCTATTTGTGTGATCGTTTCACATAAATGTAAGCCCTAACAAATAAAATTAACAGGATGAAACACTTAAATATTTCTCCTAAAAATTGAAGCCAAACATTAGGATTGCTTGGGAAGTCTCCGAGGTTCTCCTTTGGATCCAAGACATCCCTTAGTTCTTCCTCCTTTGGACTCTACAAAAAAATGTTTCAAAGTTGAATTAGTCCACTTTTACACCTCTACGTCTGATATCATAGAAAAAGTCCTACCCTTTGCAACTCCTTAAAGATAATATTTCTTATTTTTTATCGAGAGTCTTCTTAGGTGACTTTGGTCATTTAAGATGTAATTAATTATAAGGGCTTGCCCATATAGGAAGCATGTGTGAACCCAACTTAATATAACCCCTATTTAATCCTTTATATTAAATAGGGGAACTTGTCGGCAAATACAAAGGTTTCGCAGCCCAGACGAACGTCATACTTTGCTTAGTTTATTTGATCAAGCCTCATCCTCAAGTCTTGTGTTTATCCTTTGGGATAGATACAGGATTTAAGGTACAATGCTCTTTCATTTTAACTATGAAAAATATGAGGTTAGTTTGATTTCATATTTTCTAAACTAAATATATATGTAAATTAAAACGTCCTTCCGAAGCAGGTGACGGGATTTCAATTCAGGTAATCGACAGCTTCTTACGGGCAACTCCACCCACCAAAAATAACGCCGACATATCCTTTTTGTTATTTTATTTTGAAATATTGTAAAGAGAAGATAATTAAAGGAACTTCAAGATTTTGGTGGAGGACTTACGATAAGTTTTTGCTTTTTTGTTTTGAGACTACTTTTGGCTTTAATTGAGATTTGTTGTTAGTTTGACAATGATAAGTAATTTTAAACTAAAGTGTGGTTTGGTTTTCTCCATGGATTGTGAGTAAATTTCTTTTTCACTCTTCTTAAAATGATAAGTAATTAAGTTGAGGATGAAAGTTCTGGAAAGTATTGATATTCAATGATGGAAGAAGTTGTGATGATTTAAATCCATGCACTTCATTTATTTCTTGATTTGGCCAATCTAGATGTAAGAAATTGTTGTGAGAACATGTAAGAACTGGGTTGATATTGTCTCAGTCAAAAATTGGAAGGAATCACATGAGGTTATATGAATGAGAATGTAGTTCATATGATGAAGTGCAAATAGATCGGGAAATATTCATTGAAGGGTGTAGAGTTAGAGGACTTTAAAGTGATAGGTTAAAGCCTTCAACTTGTTTTATTGTTTTGGGTTCTGATAAGAGATGTTAGCTCACAGGTGGTGGGAATCGAGAGAACTCTAGAGTGAGAGCTAGTATCTTCCATACCTAGTCGGTCTTCAGAACTATTCAAACTTTAAATTAGCCAATGTTCCTTATAACATCTCTAGTAAGGGTAAAGAATATTATTGCTCCAATTTGCCACAACACAATTTGCATAATTCCATAACAAAATTCCTATACTTATTACTGATTCATAGCAAAAAGAAAGATATTTTCATATTTAGTGCTTTTTCTTCTATAAAAACTCTAGTTATCTTTTTAAATTGTTATTGTTCTATCAAAATATTGAAAATACCAAAAATATTTAAGTTTTCATTACTACAAAAATTGTCTTTTGTTTAGTAAATTATATTTTTATTAAAAGATAGAAAGTTTTTTGTTCAATAGTGCATATTGTGTATTCTCCATGTTGGCTCGAATTCAGGTCTTAATCAAAAAATCCTATTTTACTTGATAATAATATGTATACTTGCTTAGTATCCCAATATATATAAATTAAAAGTTAAATTCCTTTTCTTCTTCAGGATCAAGTTTTCAATTTTGTTGCAAAGTAAGGAAATATAAGTGAAATATAATCTAAATTATTGTTGTATTGTGCATATTAGTAGTATCCAAGGACCACTTGCGCAGCGTAACTATCCTGGTTGGCACTAGTCTTCTTCAAATCCCCACAGAATTGCACATTCTGCACAAAATTTCACAAACTTTTCTCACCAATTTCAGTCTTCAAATGACACATATTTATGAGCTCAAACCCTCAAATTCTCTACACTACTTTCATATTATTCTTGGGTACAGAACCGAGACTCTAATTATTTTCCTGCTACTCCTTGGGTTGGATATGAGTCCGAGAGCTTTCCTCCCTAATGTGACACATCTCTTTGAGATAGGTTTAAGATTACCTTAAATTGAGTAAGGCATCCTTTTCTCATCCTTTGAGATTGGTTTAAGACAACCTCAAATGGATTAGACCACCTTAAATGGAGTAAGGCATCCTATTCTCATCCTTTGAGATCAATTTAAGACCACATTAAATGGAGTAAGGCATTTGATTCTCTACCCATATCTTTGAGAGAGGCTTAAGACCACCTTAAATAGATTATGGCATCCTATTCTCATCCTTTTAGATTGGTTTAAGATCACCTTAAATGAAGTAAGGTATCCATCTCTCTACCTATATCTTTGAGATATGTTTAAGACCACCTTAAATGGAGTAAGGCATCATATTCTCACTCTCTGAGATCAGTTTAAGATCAACTTAAATGGAGTAAGGCATCTGATTCTCTATTCATATCTTTGAGATAAGTTTAAGACCACCTTAAATTAAGTAAGGTGTCCTATTCTCACCCTTTAAGTTAGGTTTAAGACCACCGTAAATGAAGTGAGGCATCCGATTCTATACCCATATCTTCAAGATAAGTCTAAGACCACCTTAAATGAAGACATCCTATTCTCACCCTTTAAGATCGGCTTAAGACCACCTTAAATAGAGTAAGGCATCCTATTCTCATCCTGTGAGATCACTTTAAGGCCAACCTTAAATGGAGTAAGGCATCCAATTCTCTACACATAGCTTTGAGATAGGTTTAAGACCACCTTAAATGGAGCAAGGCATCCTATTTTAATCCTTTGAGATTGGTTTAAGACCACCTTAATTGGAGTAAGGCATCCGATTCTCTACCTATATCTTCGAGATAGGTTTAAGACCACCTTAAATTGAGTAAGGTATCCTATTCTCATCCTTTGAGGTTTGTTTAAGACCACCTTAAATGAACTAAGGCATTTGATTCTCTCTCCAAGATTGACACCCAAATTTCAATTTCCTTCTTGGGGTAAATTCTTGAATCCTAACTCTCATCCTCTAATCTACTCAAAACCTGATAATTTGAAATCCACCTTCTAAATCCCCAGCGTGAGTTTAGAGTTCTTTTTTTAATTGGACATTCGCTTGGAAATTTCCCAGTGGAAACAATTCTCACTCAATCCTACTCTTACTTCTAGTCCTATTGACTCAAAAATCTATGTTGGATTTGTTCATCTCGTCTGTCAACGCAAATACATGCGGTGTGCTTGCCCGGCACATCACACCTATTGGGGGTCCATTTGTTGACTTCATTTTTTGTTGAGGTCTAGCTTTTTATTCTTTTGTAGCCTAAGTTCTAGCCATAGGACTTTCCTATTGACTATTCATAGAGGACTAGAAAAGGAACACTCACCATTAGAAATTCTAAACTCTTTTTTGCTCAAGTTAAAGTTCTACATATTGTTCTTAACCTCTAGCACTTAGTTGGTGAGGTTAGTATGGGGGAACTCAAAGGGAGTCTCCCATAGGATGGGCAAACCTTAGGACTAACCCTGGGTGGTCTGTTAATGGTTGAGATGGCTTGCACACACTAAACTTTCCTAGATAGCCCAAACCTTAAGACCCCTCGATTTGGTCTCATGATTCCTTTTGGAAAGCTCATATGAATGGACCTATACCCCTAGTCTTTGACAAAGTGGGTTAGAACGAGCATATTGAGCATCCAAAATGAGTCCTCAAATGACTCCTATTGGTTTGGCATGGCTTCATAGCTTACTTGTCAATTCAAGTCCAAAATCACCAAATTACCAAAATACCCCTACAACCCTATTTTTTGCCAAATATCCAAAAATTACCCAAAATACCAAAATTTGCCTAAAAATTATCTCAAACCACTCACCACTACCAAAATTAGCCAAAATTCACCTAAATAACCAAATTCCCAAAGTACCACTAAAATTGCCCAAAATTACCAAAATGCACCTCATAACCCAAAAATTTCAAAAATTCCAAAATTTCCTAAAATATCCAAAATCGTCTCAAATATTCCCAATTTCAATTTTTAACCATGACATTGACCTAATTTGATTTTTACCAAATTTGATCAAAAGACCCAAATTTACCCTTAAGGGCACAATTGCCCCAAATTAGCCCCAATCTTGTCCCAATTGACCTCGGTCTTGCCCAATTTCAATTCCAAACCAAAATTAAGTATCACTAGTACTAATCTAAACAAAATTAAAGCCCAATTTTACTCATTTGCAAGCATGATTTTACCCAAATCAAAAAGCCCCAATTTTGACCACATGAGTAAATCCAGCAAATTGGCCTTCAAATTCAATTCAAATCACTTGAAATCACTTCCGAACTCTTCATGGTGTCTTCCTACACCATGTTTAATTCTAGTAGCCCTAATTCAATTAAAAGCCCACATGAAAATTTCTCCTCATTATTCATTGAATTCAAATCACACCCTAAGTTTTAAATTCAAGATCAAATCATCCCAAATCAAGCCTCTTGACAAACTCCTCAAAAATACTAAATAACTCCAAAATACCTTCTCATGAAAATTATTCAAGCCACATGTAAGCCAAGAAGACACTCTCAAGCCATAGGTGAGCCATGAGAGCCTTATCACCTCATCAAGCTATTAATGGAAATAGGACAAGCCACTATTAATCCTCTTTAAAAAAGGTTTTTAACCCTTTTAATGAATCACTCTAACCCATGTTTAGCTAAGTCTCTTCGAATGGTGAGTCATCCCTAATGATTAAGCTGAACTTCATGATTTTATTCAGCACCCAAACCTTCCTTGAGGGGCAAACCTAGCCCAAATCATGTCTTGACCCAAATTGACTCAAAATGACCCTTCCCACATTTCTCTTTAATATAAGACCATTACAGATGGCCAAACTCGATTAACTTCACCAAACCCAAGCCTTAACCTCCTTGAGTTAGAAGGTTACCTGAGCCTGGCCGGCCGACCATCTTGGCCCCCGAAAAGTCCAAATCTAAAAGCTCCCCCTTGGCTAAAACTTAAAATTAAACCCATCCAAGTTCCCTCATCCCAATTGGTTTTTTGTGAATTTCTACCCTCTACATAAGTAACTTATGGCACCTACCAATTCCCCTTGATAAGTTCTCCTTCTCCCTCTATTTAAACCCACCCTCTATGTTCAAGAGGGGAGAGCTTGAAATTCCTTGAGGAAACTCTAACAAATTGCTTCCAGAACTCTTGAGTTCAACCCAACCATTCTCAAGCCCTCAAGCCCACTGCTTTAGCTCAATTTCAAAGCATAAAACAAAGGCCAAAACATGACACCCCCCAAAACTCCACCAACCTCAAATTAATTTCACCCACACCATCCCCACAGTGAGAGAAGAAGATCCCCCAAAAAAGAACTATCACTAGAGCACCTTATGGTGGACTTTGATCAAACCCATAAATCAACCTTGGTTGATTTTATACCAAGGCATTTTTCCATAGCTTGAGGCTTCATCTAGGAGCTCTTTGGACTCAAGGTAAGCATTTGAAAATACCCAATCGAGGCCACACATCTTAGGCAAAGGTATTGAACCATAACCCTAAACCAAACATCATTTGATTCTCCATTTTCATAGAGTTGATTTAAGGGTTGATTAACCATGAATAAGTTTTCTCCTAGTCAAGACGAGTATATAGAAACAAACTGCGCTTAATTTATTTGAGTTTCGAGTGGGATATTAGGGTTAGAAGTTGGACGGCTCAAGGGTTGGCTTGTTTGGGATGATGACAGAGGGTCGTTTGATCGCACATTTATGCAATGGATGGTTCTGATGGGGTTGGACGTGAAGACGGAGTGGAGCCGCAGGCTGACGAGGCAGCTATGTGGACAACAACATTGAACCAGAGGACACCACGTGGAGAGCTCGACAAGTACGAGGATTACGTGGTGCTGCATCACTTAAGTAAATTAATAGGATTTTTTTATTTATTTAAATGACTAGATCTTCAAAAATGCATATCTTTGTGTAGGAAAATTACAAAAGAAAAATAAAAATACCCTATTGCTCTGTGACAAAGGAGAACAATGTGGAAATATTTTTATGTCCATTTGATGCATGTATAATTTTTAATTAATTAAATGGTATTTTTCTTTTTTTGATTATCCCTTTGCATAGGCACTCACCATGACTTGATTTTTAGGGCTTTGGTTCTATCTGTTATGAGAAGGCTTTGCTGATTTTTCTAAGGTTAGGGGAGGTCTCTTGGAATGAATATTTAATTTTCAAGTTAATGGTCCCTATTTTGGTATAAAAATTATAATATAAATACTCATCAGAAAAATACAAAATTTGTTGTGGTAGGTTCATTGTGGTCAGAGGACCCTAGAAAAAAGACAAAGTTTGTTTGATTTATTAAAAATTATTCTATCTATTACCAACCTCAAAAAATGAAATAAAATTAATTTGGAGTAATTATCAATATAAGTGATATAAAAATCATTCTCCACTGTGACGTAATGTTAGAGAAGCTCCCCATAAAAATTTCAAGTCAATTCAAGTTAATTTGATCACTCAAATGAATTAATCAACTAAAATCACAAATTTGGCATTAAAATAATTATAATAAATAAAATAAAAATTTTAACAATCACCAAATTGGTTTTGGAAGCTTGTTATGACCAAAGTAACCTAAGAAAAATAAAATTGGAATTAAAATAAACATTTAATTTTTTAGCTATTTTTACGCATTGAAATATTTAAAAATCAATTAAAACTCATAAAAATTTCAAAATTGTAAAATACACTGAATTTTCATGTTTGACTTGATGATCACTTAGAACCAATTAAAATAATTTTCCTAATTTTCTAAGTGATGATATTGATTTCTAAAGGCTTAAAATGAATTTTCTCTAATTTCTCAATAAAATAATTCCAATATTTACAATATAATTCACAAAAAAATATGAAATTTTTTTTCTTTGGGTTCCCTGGATTTAGAGAGATTAAATAAAAATATAAAACTTAATTTTCTACTTAAATAATATTTTATATTTAATTAATGCCCAAAACAAACAAATAATTCTAATAACTAATTAAACTCTAAAAATCATGAAAACTGCTCGAAGTGGTCCTCTGACCTAGGTGAACCTTCAAGAATTTTCTTAAGGATAGAGGTTATGTTTTGATTGAATTATCAAATTTTGATTGAAAAATCCCTATTTTTGCATTAGAAATAATTATAAAATTAAATAAATTCAGAAAAATCACATTTTCTCCTCTATTGTTTTAATTAACCCATCAGTGGGGTAACTTAAAATTTTCAAATTATTTGAGTTTAATTTAATGAATTATAGGGTATTAAGGCCCTAGAGGTAAAAGGTTAATCTAGGAATTTAAAGCTTAATTATTATTTAGGCTTAACCAAAGCGCTAAATGGGCAACAAATAATCTTAATTGATATGTTTTGATGATTGGAATATGAAAGGGATAAATTTTAGTAACCAACCTCACTTTGGACTTGTAAAAGATAAATTTGTAATTCTCTTAAAATTAATGAAACTTGGAAGAATATTTAAATACAAAAAGGATATTATGGTGAAGGGTTTGATTTTTGGAAGATCATAACTCACTGATTTTATGCCCCAATTAATGGCTTTGAAATGACTTATAATTCATGATAAGCATTAATTGTATAAACAATTAAATCTTTTTCTAAAATTGCAAATCTACCCATTTATTTTTAAGGGCTTAGTAGTGAACTAGGTGATCCCCGATAAAAACTTATATGCAACAGTATAACAATAATTCCGATTATATTTTTCACTTATATTTCTTTATTTCAAAACAAAACCAAAAACTTGATCCTAGAGAAAAATAAGCACTTAACTTTTAATTTACAATGGAATACTACTCAAGTATACGTATCATTTACAAGTAATATAGTACTTTTTGATTAAGACCTAAATATCTAACCCACACGAAATATATGCAATAAGCAATTGTCGGAAAACTTTCTATTTTTAAAAAGTTAATTATTTAAACTAAAGTCATATTTGCAGTAAAGAAAGTTTAAATATTTTTGGTAATTTTAATATTTTGACAAAAACTGTACAAACTTAAAAAGATAACTCGAGTTTTTGTAGAAGAAAAGCACTAAGTATTGGAATTCTATTATGGAAGTATACTTATTGTGTTGTGCCACATAGGAGCAATAATATTCTTTACCCTTACTAGAGATGCTATAAAGAACATTGACTAATTTAAAGTTTAAATAGTTCTGAAGACCGGGTAGGCACGAAAGATACTAGCTCTCACTCTAGAGTTCCCTCGATTTCCTCCACCTCGGGACTAATATCTCGTATCAGAAACTAAAATAATAAACTAAGTTGGGGGCTTCAACTTGTAACTTTAAAGTCCTCTAACTTTACGCCCTTCAATGAATATTTCTCTATTTATTTGCACTCAATCATATGAACAACATTCTCATTCATACAACCTCATGTGATTCATTCCAATTGTTGACTTAAACAATACCATCCCAATTCTTACATGTTCTCACAACAATTTTTAACATCTTGATTGACCAAATGAAAAAGTAAATGAAGTACATGGATTTAAATCATCACAACTTCTTCCAACATTAAAGATCAATACTCTTCATAATTTTCATCCAACACTTAATTACTTATCATTTTAAGACGAAAGAAAAAGAAAATACTCAAAATTCTTGGAGAAAACAAAACCACACTTTAGTTTAAAAGTAGAAATCATTGTCAAACCAACAACAAGTTTCAATTAAAACCCAAAGTAGTCTAAAACAAAAGATAAAAAGGTTATCTCAAGTCCTCCACTTAAAATGATAATGTTGTAAAAGAGAAGAGATTCAAAGGAACTTCAAGAGTTTCCGTTGAACCTCTTCTCTCTTACTTACTATTTTATATTTTATTATTTAAAACTAGAAAATAATTTTACTTTCTATTACAACACTCTCCACTTAAATTTTTTTAATAAGAATAATTTTACTTACTATATTATATCTATAATTTTAAGATTTTCTCAAGTCTTATACTTCAAAAAGATCAAGTGTAGAACCAATTTTTGATTAGGCACTAATCCTCAAGCTTCTCCTGCCTTATATTTTTTTTCTTTTTCTTTTCCTTTTTTTCTTTTTCTCTTCTTTTTTTTTCTTTTTCTCTTTTTCTTTTCTTTTCTTTTCAGGCAAGGATTACTATATTTGGATAGGTCTTTAATAATTTTGAATTCTACTTTTGCTTTCCTAAAGCAAAGTCTTGATACAAAACTTTTACTTATAAATATAATGATAGCTTTGAAATTTATTTTTAATAAGAGAAATTTAAGTATTAAAAATAAAAGAATAAATTTCTAAATTTTTCAAAACTACAATGTTTCTTACTAAAGATAGTTACTTATATTAATCATTTTCTACACTAAAAACTTTTAAATTAATATTTTTCTTCATTACTCAAAATTTCAGCTAAAGTTTCTTACTCATTTCTAAAATCAAATTTTACTTCCCTAATATAACTTCATATACATGATCAATTTTTCCTTTCAAATCAAATTCACTTGTAGTTCATCTGAGAACAAATAAAATTAAAGTTTTGAAAATATTGTTCATCCCCCACCAAACTTAAATTTTTATCAGGTTAAACAGTTTAGCATCAAATATATATAAGTAGAAATGAAAATAAGAATAACATGCTTACACAAATTTTTATGCACTAATGATACAAGTATAAAACTAAAAACAAGAGTAAAGTTAATTTTCATCAAATTTTCTATTATTTTCATTTCAATTTAACATGTAGAGATTCAATAGACATCTAAATTGTGGGTGTAAACATAAAATCAAACTAACACACTAACTTGACTTCACAATATCGACATAAAAACAAACTCACAAACATGATAAAAGAAAAATACAGGATAGATTCTACCAAGTTTCAAATTTAAGACCTACGTTAGCAAGACTTTCAACCTTACAAAAGACATAGTATTAAGTTAAGTTCTAAACTAACTAAATCACTAAAATCAGAAAAGTTACTACCATAGAATTTTAAAACAAATGACTAACTAACACAAACATTAAAATTCAATTAAAAATAAAAGTCTCACACATCACAATATCTAAACAAGTAAACATACATACATGTCTCAAGTCCAAAACATGAAAATACATCACGTCACAATTCTCATTGAAACATAAAAGTACAAACCACATGACATAGTTCAAACCAACACACAGATGCAAATGTAGCAAGCTCAGACTTCATAGTTCATATCATATTACAATCATAAAAATAAATCTCTCAGTTCTACTCCTCATCCTCTGAATCACCGTTATCCTATACTTTTGTAGTCTCATATTCAGGTTATCTAGGAAATGAAGGAAATTGTACTCCTTCATTACCCCTAATGAGGTTCTCTAAAGATGAGTTAAATTTCTCTCTACAATCACTTTTTCTCCAATTATACATATCCGTATGCTCTGCAAAATGCTCTAAATTTTGCCTTTTAGTGGTAAAATTAATATTATCCACCATTCTCTGCAAAAATTGATCTTGTGTCTCAGTAGACTCACCTTTAGATGTAGAAGCACGTGAGGTAGATGGTCTAGATGAAGAAGCAGTAGAAATAGAAGTAGCAGACGTCTCCATTCCATAACACCTAGAAAATCATCCTCCCCAGCCAAAAATTGAATGTTCATAATAAGTTTTCACATTCACCTTACTGATGGGATTTAGAGGTAACAACACTTCCGCCTAGCTATCATATTTAACTCCAGCCTGCTCACACAAATAAAAGATCAAGGAAGCAATTCTTAGACCTTTTGTAGTAACGGCAGTGGCAGAACTGATGAAAGTCTGACAAATCAAAGCTCCTATGTTGATGAGCTTTCCTTCCTCGATATAATAATTTAATGTCGTCCTCTTTGGTCACTTCACTGAGATGATTTGTTGTTAGCTAACGAGTAGAAATAAAATAGTGTTAGGCCTTTGAAGGTACACATAATTTTAAAGTTGGGAAGTTGACTCTCCTCTCATTAGTGATCTTCTAAAGTCCTTTTCCAACAGTCAATTGAGAAATAATCTCATCTAACTCCGCTTAAGTCGGACTATAATTTGCAAAAAAAAATAACTTATCAAGTAGCATATGAAAATATAAGTTGATTACCTCTGGTGAAAATGATACCAACATTTCCTCAAACCATGACTTTATAGTATTCTACTTTAGGGAGGTTTGCATAGAACTCCCTAACAATAGAAATAACCATCACAGCAGAGAAACATCATAATCGTTCCCACTATCAGCGAACAATCTAATCCTCTACATCTCCACCTAGATTCCTAAAACATTGCTCCTGAATCAGTTTCTATGATTGCAACGAATCACTGTACCAATCCTGAGCCTTCAAACTAACAAATTTACTCGAACCGAAAGGGCTCTTTCGTTTGCTCCTCTTCATTCTTGGTGCCATTCTAAAAATTTTATAAATTCCAAAAATAACTTAAAAAATCAAGTCTAAACTACTAAACTAAACTTCTAAAGTATAATATAGACTTCCCATGCAGTTTTCATAGATCTTTTTCCCATTTTTCAGCATGAATAGTGAATTTTCAAATTTCTCCAAATGTGCTCAAAACACATGATGAAAATCTAAAATTTTTGCATAGAAGTAAAGCTCTTACGTCAAGGAACTTGGATCTAACAAATTTCACTTGATTCCACCAAGAAATCTTTACTTTAGATGTGTCCTAGCCTTCCAAAATCGCAATTTTAAGAGGTTGAAGGTGATAGGAGGAGTAAAATTGGTGATTTTAGGACCAAAATTCCACTTTTAACTGTTCGCAAACCGGTGCTTAAGCATGGTTAAGTGACGTTTAGGTGCCTGCCTCTCGGGTTGGCTCACGCTTAAGGGCGAGATCTCGAGTTGGCTCATGCCAGCGCATGTTTTTCAAAATTTTCAAACTAAAGTAGAATGCAAAATTTGCCTAAGAAAAGAACCCCTAAATGGTCTCATAGCCCTTAAATGTTTATTTTCAACTTCTTATAACTCCCCTCTCTCTTAAAATTCTCTATAATAACTATTACAATTTGAGGCTAAAAAATAACACAAATTTTCACACAAATAAACTTATATTAATTCACAAACAAGTACAAATAGCTTTGAACACTTAATTCTCACTCAAAATAGTCTTGGATGAGAAAATTTTTCTAAATACAAAAACAAAACAATCATTACACATAAAGAAGTCATAAATAATAAAAACAAGACTTAAACACTAAACCACATGAAAAAAACAACTTCCAAAACATAAATTCTAACACTAAACTTAATTCCATTCTTCATTCGAAGGAACAAATTCCTATCTTTCATTAATCTCTCCAGGAATATAGAGTTGATAAAATGGAAGGTGATGACGAGCTCTCATACTATCTTCTTCAATCCACTTCTACTTTATGAACATCGTCTTATCCACTTCCTCTATATAACTTATGTGGCTAAATTGCATCTTCAATTACCATCCAATATACTCTAGATGTGCATGCAACTCAAATACTTTGGTATCTAATAAATCCATAGTATTCTCCATTTTGTTGATCTTCTCAGGTATCCCTTCAATATTAACGACTAAGAAACCGTTATACATTTCTTGTGCACTTTGACTAATGGAACTCTTCCTCATGATATCTTCCTTCTTCTTCAAATTCTTCTCCCATGAAGACATTTTCTCTAAATCTCACTTTCTCTTAGACTTTTAGGGCTATAAATCATCTCGGTGAAATTTTTTCACAAAACCCTTCTATTTATAGGCCTAAATTCTTCCAATAACTCCTAGACACGTTTAAAAATAGCCTTGGCACATTTTTAAAAACTAATTGGCAGTTAAACCCTCTAGAATATTAATTTTGCACATGTCTTTAAACTAGCACGCTTAAGCACCGGATCTGGTGCTGAAGTGCGTGTGAACATTTTTGCACTAGTTAACTTAACATCCAAATTCTCATTCTAACATGTCTTGGTCACTAAATAAAGTCTTAAAATCTTTATTAACACATAATAGTTTCAAAAAATACTGCCTCAATTTTCTTAATCACACACAAAACAACAATCAAAATAAAAACACTCTGATAACTATAGGTTGCCTCCCACAAAGCACTTAGTTTTACATCATCAGCCCGATGCAACTAGTGCTTATTTCGGATGACCTAACATCATTCCATCATTAAATTTATGTTGATCCCATATAAAATAAGGTTTCAGTATATGTCCATTAACTTTAAATATTTTTTTAAACTTACGATCTTTAATATCTACAACTCCATAAGGATAAACTTTTATCACAACAAATGGGCCCATCCACCTGGACTTAAGTTTTCCTAGTAATAATCTTAACCTTGCATATATAACAAAACATGTTGCCCTGGCTGAAAATTTTTAGTTAGAATCCTTTGATCATGCCACATCTTCATCTTTTCTTTATAAATCTTGGCCCTCTCATAAGATTCATTCCTTATATCTTCAAGCTCATTTAATTGTAATAAATTTTCCTCACCAACATCTTTCAAATTATAATTGAAAACTTTAATCTCCCATTATGATTTATGCTCAAGTTCAACTGGTAAGTGACAAGCTTTCCCAAATATTAGCCTATATGTGGACATTCCTGTAGGAGTTCTGTATGCAGTCCTATAAGCCCACAAAGCATAGTCAAGTTTGACTGACCAATCCATTTTTGTTGAATTCAAAGATTTTTCCAAAATTCTTTTAATATCCTGGTTGGTTAATTCAGCCAAACCACTAATCTGAGGATGATAAGCAGTAATAATCCTATCATTTATATGATATTTCCTTAATAACTTCTCCATTATGGAATTTCTAAAATGACGTCCCCCATTAATAATGATAACTCTCGGCATCCCAAATTTACAAAATATGTTTGTTTTCAAAAATTGTGCAACACTTTGAGCATCACATCTAGTTAAAGCAACAGCTTCTATCCATTTGGATACATAGTCCACTGCTAACAGACTATATAAATTTCCAAAAGATGGTATAAATGGTCCAATGAAATCTAATCCCAAAACATCAAATATTTCAACTTCTAGCATATAATTGAGGGGCATCTCACTTCTTCTAAAAATATTGTCTACTCATTGACTTCTATCTCAGGTTTTGATATAACCATTAACATCTCTAAAAATTGTAAGCCAATAGAATCCAGATTGTAAAATTTTGTATGTTGTTTTATCAACACGAAAATGTCCCCCAAATTCAGAATTATGACTTTTTTGGATAATTTCATAAGTTTCTTCTAATGGTACACATCTTAGAATAATTAGATCATTTCCTTATTTATATAAAAAAGGGTTATCCAAACAATAAGTCTTAGGTTCATAAATAAATTTCCTCTTTTTTTGGTATGTCATTCCATAGGGTATAATATCGCTAACAATAAAGTTCACAATCTTGACATACCACGGAACACACCAGTCATTAATAGTGAACAAATTTTCATCTGGAAAATGTTCATTAATTTCTTTTTCAAAATAGAGTGGTTTTTCTAACTCAAGCCTGGACAAATGATCGGCAAGTTGATTTTCAGTTCCCTTTTGATCTACTATTTCAAATCAAATTCGTGCAAAAGAAGAATCCATCTTATAGATCTAGGTTTAGCATCATTCTTTTTCATAAGTATTTAATAGCAGAATGATCTGTATGCACTGTACAATGAGTTCCAATTAAATATGATCTAAATTTATCAAAAGCATGTACTGTTACTAAGAACTCTTTTTCAGTTGTTGTATAATTAATTTGAGTTTCATTAAGAGTTTTACTAGCACAGTAAATTACTTTGAAAATTTTATCATATTTGCGTCTTAAAATAACTTTAATAGCATAATCACTAGCATCACACATCAATTCAAAAGGTTTTCCCCAGTTTGGTGAAACTATAATTAGTGCAGTGATTAATTTTTCTTTTAATAAATTAAAAGCTTTTAAGCTTTCCTTATCTAAATTGAAAATTGCATTTTTCTCTAGTAAATGGCATAAAGTATTAGCAATCTTTGAAAAAGTCTTTAATATATCGCCTGTAGAATCCAGCATGTCCTAAAAAACTCCTAATTTTCTTTCTATTTGTTGGATAAGGTAAATTAGCGATCCTTTAAATTTTAGCAGGATCTACTTTCATATCATTTTTTGATATTTGATGACCTAATACAATTCCTCCTGCTACCATAAATTGACATTTTTTCCAATTAAGAACTAAATTTATTTCTTCACAATGTTTAAGAACTTTAGATAAATGTTCTAAACATGAGTCAAATGAAGTTCCAAACACTGAAAAATCATCCATGAATACTTCAATCCCTTTTTCAATTAAATCAATAGAAAAATTACCATCATACATCTTTGAAATGTAGCAGGGGTGTTTCATAAACCAAAGGGCATCCTTCTAAAAGAAAAGTACCATAAGGAATGGTAAAAGTCGTTTTCTCTTGATCCTCAGGAGATATTTGTATTACGTGATAACCAGCATATCCATCCTGAAAACAAAAGTTTTTATGCTCCGCCAGTCTATCAAGCATTTGATCTAGAAAGAGTAATGTAAAATGATCTTTCCTAGTGGAAAGATTTAATTTTCTATAATCAATGCATATTTGTCACCTTGTAACTTATCTATTAGGTATTAATTCATTATGTTCATTCATAATTACAATTACTCCTCCTTTCTTTCAAATGCAGTGAATTGGACTAACTCATGCACTATCTGAAATAGGATAGATAATTCCAACATCTAATCACTTTAAAGTTTCTTTCTTAACAACTTCTTTCATAACAAGATTTATTCTCCTTTAAGGATTAGCCCTGGGTTTGCAGTTCTCTTTGTTGACCTCACTTTTGGTTGAGGTCTAGAAACTTCTTTAATAGCCTAGGTCTAGCCATAGGACTTTCCTATTGACTAGTCTTAGAAAACTAGAAGAGGTACCCCACCATTAGAAATTCAAAACTTTTTTTTNACTCCAAAACAAAATGTTCCAAATTTGGACCAATCCCTTTCATATTTCTCCATCCAATACCTTTGAAATATCCTTACCATTTGAACTCTTTGAAGATAATTTTTTTTCTTGATTTTATTGAGAGTGTTCTTAGGTAACTTTAGTTACCTAAGATGTAATTAACTATAGGGGCTTGCCCTTATAGGAAGCTTTTCCCAAACTCAGCATAATGCAAACCCTATTTAATTCCTTATATTAAATAAGGGAATTTGTCGGCTAATACATTGGTTTCACAGATCAAACGGATGTCATAACTTTCTTTAGTTTATTTGATCAAGTCTCATCCTCAATTCTTGTGTTCATTCTTAGGGATAGATACAGGATTTGAGGTAAAGTGCTCTTTCATCTAAACTATGAAAATTATGAGGTCAATTTGACTTCATCTTTTTCAAAACTAAAATTTTTAAAACGTCCTTCCGAAGCGGGCAACGGGATTTCAATTCCGATGACCGACAGCTTTATACGGGCAAACCCCACACCAAAAATAGTGCCGACACTCTTCCATATGAATTCTATCCATACAAATTGAAGGACTGATTCCTTTAATATCAACAATTGTCTATCCAAAGGCTTTCTTAAATTTTTGCAATATTTTCATCAACCTTTCTTCTTCTTCCATCTTTAGTTTTCAGGAAATTATAACTTGTAAAGTAGAGGAATCTCTTAGAAAGGCATATTTTAAATGTTCAAGAAGTAACTTCAACTCAAGTTCTGGAGGTTTTTCAATTGATGGACAAAATGATTTATCTTTGTCTATCGTGTCTAAAATTTCAAAACTTTCTTGAACCTAGTTTGAATCTTCCTTAAAAAGTTTTTCACATCGATCTAATTCCTCTTCTTGCTCGTTCTCCAAATCTTTTTCTTTAGATTTTTCTTCATAAGTTGTTGTTTTGAAATGACATTCACTTAAATATCTTATAACATCCATCCTTCAACTTTCATCATCTTTACCTTTTAAAGGATATTTCATTAATCTTGAAATATTGAAAGTAACAGTTTGATCATTGATGTGCATTGTTAATTCCCCTTTCTGCACATCTATCATTGCTCTTCATGCGGCTAGGAAAGGTCTCCCCAAAATGATAGGTATCTCTTTATCTTTCTCCATATCTAGCATAATGAGATCAACAGGAAAGACAAATTAATTCACTTTCACTAGGACACCTTCTATAACTTTTTTAAGGTATGCCATCGAACGATCTGCTAATTGTGGAGTTACAATAGCAGGAGTTATTCCTCCTAATCCCAATCTTTTGAATACTGATAATTGTATAAGGTTAATGCTTGCACCTAAATCACATAAATCATTCTAATAAAATCTGCTCCTATTGCACGTAGAATTGTAAAGCTACCAGGATCTTTAAGCTTTTCAAAAAGCTTTTTCTGAATTATAGCTTTGTACTCCTCATTAAATGCAACAGTCTTATTATCTTCAAACTTTCTTTTCCTGTTGAGAATATCCTTCATAAACTTTACATAGCTTGCAATTTGTTCTAAGACTTCAGCAAATGGAATACTAATTGTAAGCTTCTTAAATATTTCCATAAATTTTGAAATTTGCTTATCCTACTTCTGCTGATGAAGTCTCTAAGGAAATGGAGGTGGTGGTTATTCCAAATCAATTTTTAGTGGAGAAATAGGTCATTTAGAATCTATTGGACCATCCTCCTTTGGTTCTTCAATTTCTTCTCTCTCAACTTCAATTTCTTTTTGAACCCTACCTTCTAACTCTCATCCGCTTCTAAGGTGAACATCTTTTGCTTGCTCTTTATTCTGGTCTTTTGAATTTGATTCAGTATTACTAGGAAGTGTTCCTTGGGATCTATTACATAATGAATTTTTTATTTTCCCAATTTAATTCTCAATATTTCTAATTGTAGCTCATTGACTTTGTAATTGATTTCCCATTTGTAACATCACTTCTTCTACAGATAACTTCTTATCCTTAAATTGTGTGTTACTATTGAAACCTGGAGGATAAGTAGATTTATAATTATTATTCCCTTGATTGTTCCAGTTTCCCAATGGGTTTACTTGGCTATTTCCCCATTACTGATTATTACCACCCGAATTATTGTTCCAGTTAAAGTTGGGATGGTTTCCTCAACTTAGGTTATAATAATTTGAATATGGGTTATTTTGCTTGTTATTTATGGCATTCAAAGTTTCTAATGATTCTTGAGAATCTACTATTTGGCCTAATGAATTCTCTTCAATCATGGAAATTTGTTGAGAAAAATTCATTCCAAATTAGTCTAACTTTCTTGAAATTGCTGCAACTTGACTTGATAACATAGTAAATGCATCAGTTTCATGAATATTTGCTACTTTCTTAGAATTCACCCTCTTAGAAAGCCATTGAAAATTATTGGTAGCCATTTCTTCAATTAAAGCATATCCATCATGAAATTGTTTTGACATCAATGAACCACCAGCAGCGGCATTGATAATTAATCTTAGAGACCCAACTAATCCATTATAAAAAGTTTGAATTATTAACAAATTTAGTATAACATGGTGTGTACACTTTCTTAAGACTACTTTCAATCTTTCTCAAGTTTCGTAAATAGATTCCCCTTCAAACTGATTAAAAGATGTAATATCATTTCTAAGCTTCGCAGTTTTTAATGGTGGAAAATATTTAGCAAAGAATTTTTTTGCTAAGTTTCCCCATGTTCTGATAAATGCAGGTGCTAACGAATTCAACCACATCTTAGTTTTATCCCTTAGTGAGAAAGGAAATAACTTAGTCTTATGGCATCATCTGATACACCATCGTATTTAAATGTTGCGCCCAATTCTAAAAAACTGGCAAGATGTAAATTTGGAACTTTAGTTGGTGATTCCTCAAAATGATTATTTGATACCATTTGGATAATAGCAGGTTAAGCTCAAATGAATTAGCCACTACAGTAGGTTTTTGAATATTACAATGAAGTTCATCTACATTAGGGTTGACATAATCTCTTAAAGGTCTAAACTCTTGATGAATTTCAACATTTTGGTCATTTTTGTTTGCCATTTCATTATTTTTTTTTTGGTTTTTTTTTATTTTTCTCACAATTCTCTCAAATTCAGAATCGTAGAGCACTAGTCCTTCAGAACATAAACTACGTATACACTAACATAAAATAAAATAAAACTAAACACACACAAAACAAAATACAATAACTTAAAGTTTAAGTAAGACTTTCTAAAAATAGAAATTTGCTTTTAAATCAATAGAATCTTTACAATTTTCACTTCAGTTCTCCGGTAAAGGTACCTGAAACTTGATCCCCGATAACTATTTATATGCAACAATATAAAAATAATCCTGATAAAATTTTTCACTTATATTTCCTTATTTTGCAACAAAACCAAAAACTTGATCTTGAAGAAAAATAAAAATTTAACTTTTAATTTATATTGGGATACTACACAAGTATATGTATCGTTATCATGTAATATACGACTTTTTATTTAAGACTTGAATATCAAACCCTCAGGGAAGATATGCAATATGCATTTTTTTAGAAAACTTTCTATTTTTAAAAAGATAATTATTTAAACTAAAGACATTTTCTCAATAAAGAAAGTTGAAATATTTTTGGTAATTTTAATATTTTGACAAAAATAGTACAAACCTAAAAAGATATCTTAAAGTTTTTCTAGAAGAAAATCACTAAATATGAATATATCTTTCTCCTTATCATGAATCAGTAATAAGTATAAGAATTATGATGTGGAAGTATACATATTGTGTTGTGCCCAAATAGGAGCAATAATATTCTTTACCCTTACTAGAGATGCTATGAAGAATATTGGCTAATTTAAAGTTTTAATAGTTCTGAAGACCGGCTAGGTAATGAACATACTAGCTCTCACTCTAGAGTTCCCTCGATTCCCTCCACCTAGGGGCTAACATCTTGTATCAAAACCTAAAACAATAAACCAAGTTGGGGGCTTTAACTTGTCACTTTAAATTCCTCTAAGTCTACACCCTTCAATGAATATTTCCCTATTTATTTGCACTCAATCATATGAACTACATTCTCATTCAAATAACCTCATGTGATTCTTTCCAATTGTTGACTGAGACAATGTCATCCCAGTTCGCACATGTTCTCACAATAAAATTTAGCATCTCGATTGGCCAAATCAAGAAGTAAATAAAGTACATGGATTTAAATCATCACAACTTCTTCCAACATTAAAGATCAATACTCTCCACAATTTTCCATCCAACACTTAATTACTTATCATTTTTAGAGAAAGAAAAAAAAAACTACTCAGAATCCATGGAGAAAATAAAACCTCACTTTAGTTTAAAAGTAGAAATTATTGTCAAACCAACAACAAGTCTCAATTAAAACCAAATGTAGTATAAAACAAAAGATAAAAAGGTTATCTCAAGTCCTCCACCAAACTCTTGAAGGTCTTTTGGATCACTTCTCTTTTACAACACTCTCAATATAAAACTAGAAATAAAAAAACGGATAAATATGTGGTGCCTGAAAATCTCTCTAGCTAACTCCCTAATTTTTGAACTTTTAAAACTTTTCCCATACTTTCAAGACCTCTTTCAAAGTCCCAATCTTCTTTTTCTATAATTCTCCAAAAGGTGTCATAGTATCTTATCAAAATGTGTTTTGATTCAGTGTATTTCCTCAAGAGATGCATATTGTTGCAATAATTTTTGTCCATGGTGGTTGTAACCACCTGTTAAGTCAGTATGTGTCTCAAAAACCTCTTCAATATTCACAAAAACTGAATTTACTCTTCGAATAACTGTCACTGGCGCTTAAGCACGGGGCCTCTAGCACTTAAATGCAGCCTTCTTTATTTACCCGGTGTTTAAGCGCCAAATCTGACGCTTAGGGGCCAAAACATTTTTGCACATTTTTCACCTATTTGCTCCAAATTTGATCCTTTTTCACTCCTTTATGAATTTTTCACCTTTTTACCTGTATTTGAAAGAAAAACAAAAAAATACCTTCCATTAAAGTGCAATATCTCAAAAATAAATATAAAAAATGTGTCTAAAAACACTATGTATTTTAGGTGTTTCACTAGGCTTAATCAAAATTTTGTTCAATGAGATCTAGAAATTAATTTATAACTAATTTAAAACTTTTTTAAAACACTACAAGACCATCTTTAAAATCAAGGTGTTAAGTTTCTTAATTAAACCAAATTGCACAAAAGAGTCTTTACTTATATAATTTATAAATAAGACATCATGTTATAACTACCTTGTCCATAAGTTTGCTAGAAAATCAGTTCATTGAGCATAAGGGTATGATAGGGATGAGTTATTAAACAACATAATGAGTTTGAACAAACTCGGGACTATTCAAAGGATTGTGAAATGCCTTGGGCTTGGTCCTTAAATCTTTCTCATATTATTTTAGATATCTTGAAGTATGATTAAACTCAATATGTATTGCTTGAGAAATCATCTAACTCTTAGATAAATATGACCCATTAAAATATTACATAGGATCTGGTAGACACACGTTAAACTCGTGCTTCTTACTTTTCTTCAAGTGTTTTAATTTCTGCAAAATCACATATATATATGCCTTGTAAGTACTGAACTTTCAGGTAGAGGAACGATAAGACTAGATAGGTACGCTTTTATAGTTTACAATACGTTGTTTTCCTACACTTTTGTTACT
>NEWO01000676.1:307544-359296 GCA_003013225.1 Phalaenopsis aphrodite | reverse complement strand
GTGCTATCAATCTTTGTAATGACGCTTTTCTTCTTCTTCTTTGTCTTTGATGATGGCAGATCTTCTGGCAAAACCTTCATCCCAAGCTTGGTATGCTGATGACTCTAAGTGGAGGCTTATTTTGATGTAGACCGGATCTTGTTCAGTATTTTCTTGGATGATTTGTTCTAGACCTCATTCCATTCTTCATCTCTGGTATACGCAGAAGATTATTTTGATGGATCATGCATTTGATTGAGGACCCTCTTGAGTTCATCCCAAGTTATACTTCATCCATATGTTCCAGTATACAGATCAATTGGGGAGATTGGCTCAGCAGAAATCATATTTATGGAACCTTTTTTAGGTTCTTTTAAATATTCTTTTGGGATTATTATGTTCTCTACTTTAAGGTTCCTCTCAAGCCAATCCTTAAAGACAAAGCATTTTTCTATAGTGTGCCCAAGCAACTGGAGGTATGGGCAATAATTTGGTTCAATCTTTTTATCCACCTCTTCGTGCTTCTTCGGATCTGGTAGTTTGAACCGTGGCTTCTTCATCAGACTTCTGAATATTTTAGGTATAGCTTCATCTTTAAAAGAATACATCATTTTACGTCGCTCTGATAGGGACATTTTCTCATCTCCTGTTTGAGGTGATCCCTCTTGAGGCGGTCGCTGGTTGGATTGACTACTCTATTTTTGAGAGTCTTTTGACAAAGACTG
Organism: Phalaenopsis aphrodite; assembly: GCA_003013225.1. Taxonomy (NCBI): domain Eukaryota; kingdom Viridiplantae; phylum Streptophyta; class Magnoliopsida; order Asparagales; family Orchidaceae; genus Phalaenopsis; species Phalaenopsis aphrodite. The sequence goes on along the minus strand of NEWO01000676.1, from coordinate 358,592 downwards.
GGGAGGATCTTTTTCATATATCTTTATCGGCTGCTTCCTTTGTCAACGGTCGCTACTACTCCTGATTTCTTCTCAAACACTCTATTCACCTTAGCCTTTTCGTGTGGCTCCATGTGCTTTATTTCTTCTTGAAGACTGATGGCTTTACTGAGTAGCTTCTTGAAGGATTTGATGGTAAGTCCCTTAAGCATGAAAGCTAATGGCCCATGAATGCTCTTGAGTAGAATTTCAATCACATGATGTTCCTGTAGTTGAGGTTCACATTTCATGCTAAGGTTTCTCCACCTCAAAATGTAGTCTACCAAGGTTTCGCTAGGTTTTTAGCTTTTTCGTCATGAGCTCTCCAATAGACACATGGTGTTGCGCCCCGGCAAATCTTTTCACAAATAATTGTTCCAACTCGAAAAATGTTTTAACTAACCTGTCGGGAAAGTCAGCGTACTAGTCGAAAGCAATCCCTGACAAACTGATGACGAACTGCTGGAAGAGTAGAGCTTCATTATTTCTCTTGTTGCCACAGTTGGATATGAAATGTGTTATATGCTGTCTAGGATTTCCAGTCCTATCAAATATCTTGAAGTTTGGGAAAGGCACGACATCGAATTCCTCCATGTAAGGTCTACCCTTTAGAACCAATGCACCACCCTTAGATTGGGTTAAGGCGTCCTGCACTTGGTCAACCATTTGCTTGAATTCTTTTTCTGGTATAGCACCTGATGGAGAATCCTTTATATGTTGCTCATCTCTGTTTGCTGAAGCAACCTCTCTCTTTTCATCTGTGAATAATATAATTTCTAGCTGATTGATCTCTGGAGAAGCCAATTTCAGTACTTGAGATTGCCCCTGAATAGTGGCCATAGCGGTCATGGCTACGGACATTTCTTCTATTCTTTTCTCCAGTAAACTAGCTTGCTCATCCCTTAAGAGGACAACCCTACGCAGCTCATCTACGGCATTCTCTTTGGTGTGAGGTTGAGCCTCGCGCCAGATGTAGTGGCACTGGTTTCAATTACATGGACATCCATGAAATCTTCCTCCAAGTAATCATTGTAATTAAAATTTTCATCATCGCTATTGACGGAAAACTACGTGTTATCGAGCTAACTCAGAAATCTCGATCCTAAGTTTCTCAACTTTCTCTTCAATTATGGATTCCTTGATTGCTTTAAGATCTGGAGGACCCTGATGGACATCCTCTACTTGTTCCTCCATTTTGCTGGCTATTATTGTGATAATGTCAGATATTTCATACCCTAGTTTCATTTCCTATCTCGCGGGTTTACCGGACTGTATCGCTGCAGCGACCTTGGGTACCCATACTTTTTTCTTTTTTTGATGATGATGTCTCAGGACGGAGCGTCTTAGTAGAAAAATCAGTACGTCGAGGGAAAATATGACCCCGTAGTGTAGACCGGCTATAAGGCCAGATAATTGTCTTTTCTTTGCCTTTGGGATTGTAGGAATATCTTTATAATGGGTGACGGGTAAGATCTTCGAACCCGGTCTTGACTTAACCTGTTGACGGCCTGCGGTCCTGGTGGCAGTGTGATCAGTAGTAACCACTATGGCATCCACTTTCTTCCCTAAATGGAACCAAACGGGGATGTGTGTAGGTGGTACTCCAGTTATCTTGTGAGATTGTCTGGCAGACTTGACACCTTTCAAAATTTCCTTCTTCATGCTAGGGGAAATTGCATCTCCCACTCGTTTAAGTAACTCGCTAACTGAACATCCTTCTTTCGTAGCTAGGCTTCTGAAAACTGCACTAACTCGAGTGATAGGAGTGAACTTCTTTCTCTCCTCACCTACAATGAAGTGACAATAATGCGGCAAAGATTCTTCGGATACTCTCATATCCATCGGTATCCGTCAGAGGATGGAATCTACTCCCTCATAGGTGTAGACAAATTTCTGGTAACACTTCTTCATCTTGATGAGGCTCCTCCTCAACGGCTGTCTCCTTGGGAGCCTGGGCTTTGATGGCCCTCCGAACGCTTCTGTTGCGGTTCCTCTTTTGAGTTTGGGTCAACGGTACAGTCCTCGAACTTCATCCAATTTCAAACACGGGTGGTGGGACAGTTAATCCCTCTGTTGGATCCTCAATAATCATTACTTCTTTCACATTAGCAGTAGCATGTCTAGTAGTTTTAGACTTCTTACAGGCAAGAAAGTCTTGAAGGCAATTCAGACTGAATTCTGCAAATGGTTCCTGTATATCCGGTGCGGCGATCTTCATCACTACAAATGGGGCTTTCCCGAGGATGACCTCGAGATCTTCAAATCTAGCTCCAAATTTGATGGTAGGAGCGAGGTTACGGGCTTCGTGACTCATTGGTATGTTGCAGGAAAAAGTCATCAATGGGTAGGCCATTGCGGCAAACTTGAAAATAGAAAGTTTTGGGGTTAGCTATATGGCCAAAAACCTCGTAGTTTTTAGTGCAAGCACTGAAAGTAGAGGTTGATCTGTAGACCGGGTGGGTTTTAATTTATGGGTATTTTAAAATTTTGCTTAAGACAAAAGTGTAAAATTTAATTAATATAAGAAAATTTCAAAGTGTGAGCAAGACAACACGATTTTGTTTAATTTGCAGAATAACAAATCAAATTTGAAAGGGAGATGCGAAGTATTTTAGGACCCGGTGCGGGACCCATTTGGTGGCAAACAATGCCCGGGTAAAACTAGTCCACCGACACACCTATTGGGGGTCCGACCCCACAAAAAAATTTAAATAGTCCTTAATGGTTTTCTGAACCCCTCTGTTCAAAGATGATTGAACAGCTAGTCCTGAAGTCCAAGGAGTTGACTGTACTTTCCCAAGACATAAATGGGTAAAGTATGCTAATAAAAGAAGGGTAACTTGGTCCAAGAGGGACATGGACACATTACCGATGTGTGAAGATAATATTTCTTAATTTGTATGGAGAGAAAAGCTTGTCCCCAGCGGAGTCGCCAGAAGCTGTCAGGCTATTTTGGTTGGAGAGTTGCCCGTAAGAAGCTTTCGGTTACCGGAATTGAAATCTCGTCGACCGCTTCGGAAGGACATTTTAATTTACATATATATTTAGCTTTAGAAAAAAAAATGAAATCAAACTGACCTCATGTTTTTCATGGTTTAAATAAAAGAGCATTGTACCTCAAATCATGTATCTAATCCGAAGGATAAACACAAGACTTGAGGATGAGACTCGATCAAATAAACTAAGGAATATATGACGTCCATTTGGTCTGAGAAACCTTTATATTTGCCGATAAGTTCCCCTATTTAATATAAAGAATTAAATAAGGTTTATATTAAGTCAGGTTCGGACATGCTTCCTATAAGGGCAAGCACCTGTAGTTAGTTACATCTTAAATGACCAAAGTCACCTAAGAAGACTCTCGATAAAAATCATAAAATATTATCGTCAAAGAGTTTCAAAGGGTGAAACTTTTCAATGAGATCAGACGTAGATGTCTGAAAGGGGATTGGTTCAAATTTGGAACATTTTGTTGTAGATTCCAAAGGAAGAAAAACTAGGGGATGTCATGGATCTAGAGAAGAAAACCGGTGACTTTCTATGTTATCATAATGTTTGGCTTCATTTTTTAGGAGAAATGTTTAGATGTTTCATCCTGCCAATTTTATTAGTTAGGGCTTACATTCGTGTGAAACAATCACACAAATAACCTGGAAGATATGAGGATTTAGCTCGTAACAAACAACAACCTCGGAATCCTAAGACGAGTTAGGGCTTATATTATATAGCAGGGTTATACGAAGGTTTAAAGATAAGATGAGGATTTATGTTGCATAAGCAAGCAACCTCAAAGTCCTATGGCTTTGTTATTTAAGTCTAAGGAATGAAGATTGGTTTAGCTGGGGAAGACGGGTTTTGATGTTGAAGATTGTTGTGTTGCCCACTATGCTAGCTCCAAGCTCCTTGCCGCGACGAGTTGAGTTTTCTAGTGTGTCAATTTATAATGTCAAATCAGGTGGCCTTATGGTTAAAGTTCTTTAAATTTTATGGGGGCATGTTAAAGTTGATTAGAGCGACACCGGTTAGGATCCTACTGTTCCCTCATTCTGGCACCACTATTTTCTATTAGATTCACTTAGTCCAAATGAACTTACTAAACTCAACTTAATGAGTTCCATAATTTCATTTAGACCATGAGAAGCCCCATTAGCAATCGTAGGTTACCTCTTCAAAGGAATTCTCGATCATCCGATAGAGATGTCTTAATTTAGTTGAAGTTGTAGTTTTGTGTCATGTTTAAGATTAAATTTTGAGTTGTTTTATATTTTGAATGTTGTGGGGGTGAATTTTATCTTGGTTGATTTTAATTTTAATTTTGGTTTTGGTTTTGTGGCCATCCTAATAGTTTTAGTTTTCATGCAGGGTGACATTATTGCAGGTATAAAAGTACAGTATGAAAGTACAAGAAAGACAGCGCTAAAAAAAACTGTAAAAACGTACCTGGCGAGTCTTCTCGTTCCACAACTTGAAACTCAAAATGCATGTTAAGGCAGTTCATGTAGAGGTAAAAAGTAAGATTTTGGTAGTTTTCCTAACCCTATGTCATATCTTGGTGGGTCCTTAGGAGTTTAACTAAGGATGATGTTGCCAAGCAAAATATATTAAGTTTAGTAGATCTCCGAGGTATCCAACAGATCTAGAGAAAGGAGCAGGTCTGTGCTACTCTCTCGCTGCCTAGTGAAAAATCCTGAGTTCTTTTAAACTTATTATGTTGCTTTATAATTCATCCTGTAAACACCCTAATGCTCAATGAATATTGATGTATCAATTATCCCTAAGAGTAAGGTAATTATCATCTGTAATTTAATTTTGAAAATTATGTGGGTGAAGACCCTTTAAGAGGCAAGTTAGTGTTATTGGAACACTTAGCCAAATTTTGGTCCTAATTGGGCTTGTAGTGTTTGAAAGATGTTTTAATTTTAATTGAGTTTGTTTTCTTAATCCTCATTTAAAAGAAACTTGATTTAGCCTAAGTCACTACTAAGCCCTTAAGACCTAGGTGAGTGTCTTAGTTAGTTTTGAAAAGGTTAAGCTTTAGGTGGTTATAATTCATGATTTGAATTTTATTTGAAAATCAAAATAGGGATATTAAATTGATTAATTATTTACTTCAAAAGTCATACACCTAAGTCTTAGGTTCGTTTTATTTTAATAAACTCCCAAATTTTAATAATTTAGAATTTTATTAACGTATCTTTCAATTAAGAAAGTGAGGTTGGTTTCCACCAATTAACCCCATATGTTTCAAACATCCAAATTAAGGTCAGAGGTTACCCATTTCCCTCCTTGAATTAAGCCTAAATGTTAATTAAGGCTAAATTTCCAAAATTACATATTTTCCCCTAAGGCTCTAAGACTTCATAATTTGTCAAATTCAATTCACATGACTTTGAAATTTTTATCCTACCTCATTCATAGGTTAATTAAGACATTAGCGGAGAAAATGTGATTTTTTTAAATTTAATTTAATTTACATAATTATTTTCATGCAAAAATAGGATTTTCTAAAGAAAATTCCTAACTTGACCAAGGTAAATTCTAATCCCTTAAAATTTTTACTGGAGGTAGACCTAGAACAGAGAAGCCTTTGGACCAAATTTCATGTTTTTTTTATTTTTATTTGAGTTTTAAGAATTAGTTTAAGTTCTTCGGTATTTATTAAATATAAAATATTTTAGATAGAGAAAATTAAGTTTTATATTTTTGAAAAATCCTTCTAAGATCAAAGAACTCAGAGGAGAAGATTTTATATTTTTTTCTAAATTTTTTTTTGATTTATTGGAATTATTACCCATTTTAGCCCTTAAAAATTATTTTTAAGCTTTGAAATCCAATATCTTTATTTAGAAAATCAGAAAAAAAAATATTATAATTGTTCCTAAGTGCTTAGGAAGCAATTTAGAACATTGTCATGAATTTTATTACTTTTGTGATTTTTATAGATTTTTAATTCTTTTAAATATTCAAAAATAGGTTAAATATTAAGTTTTTATTTTAAATATCATTTTATTTTTAGAAAGTACCCCTAATCATAGAGAACTCAAAAAACAAAGTTTTATAAATTTTCAACTTATATTTTGATTTTTAAAAATCATTTTAGTGCCAAAAATGTTATTTATCTTTAAAAATCAACTTAAGTTACCAAATGAACTCAAAATATTTTGAAATTTTGATGGTGAATTCTCTGGATCTTAAATAATAGTGGAGATTATAAAATCAAGTCATTTTATTGTTTATATTTTTAAAAATTAATTATCTTATTGATTTGGGGTTTGTAAAGATTAGGTGTATTTTGAATGACTTGACTTATGAAAAATTTTCCCAAATGCTCTCTAGTCATCATAAACCTTCCAAAAATTTCATGGATTTTTCTAAGCAACATGCTAATTTCCATGATTATTTTAAGCAAATAATGCACATAAACTTGAAAAAATGATTCTCTGTCTAGGGACCTCCTCTGACTTTGGAAAAATCAGGGAATGTTTCCTAAGATAGAGGCAACAACATGCTAAAATTCCAAGATATAATGAAATGTCAATATGCATGGAGAATCAAAAGATTCAAATTAGTATTTAATTAATTAAAAATAAAATATGCATCACATAGACTTAAAATTATTTCCACATTGTTCTTCTCTGTTCGCTGAGCAAGAGAACATTTTTATTTTATTTTTGTGATTTTTCTACACCAAGACATAAATTTTTTAATTTAAGGATCATTTTTTGAATTAATTAAATCCCTATTTATCTATTTAAACACGCGGTGCCGCCTCAACCTACAACGGCTCTGAAGCTCCACGTCGTGCGCTGACTCGGCCTGCGGTTTATGTTCTGAAGCGCTGTCAGGCTCGATTTCCTTTGTCCATTCAATACACGCTTGATCAAACGGCTCCCCGACATCTTCTTCGATAGAGTTATCCCATGACCGTCCACGCTAAAACCTTAAGATCTCGGCCAAGACTCAACCAAATCACTTCAGGTTTGATCCTATGGACTCGTCTAAGTGAGACAAACACATCCATATGGTAATCATGCAATTAAATTAAGCCTAATTAAAAGGAGAATTAAAATAGGCTTGGGAGGGAGAGAAGTTTTATACATTTGCTCTGAGAAGTGAAGCTTCGGTTAGAGAGTCTCGGCACGTTCTTGTGATCCAAAGAGGCTAGGGATTGAGTCTTTGGTCTTGGTGTAAGGCTTCAATATGATTTCGATCACGACCAGATTTTAGTGTTAGTCTAGAGCTATGGTAGAGGCTTTGTGAAAGGGGAATTTGATGGGGCTTTAGCTCCTTTCACTGTTGTGAAGGTGTGGGTGAAGTTAATTTTAGTTTGGTGGACTTTAAAGGTGTATTGGGCTCTGTCCTGGTTTCCGGTAAGATTCTGAGCTCAAAATTGGACTCTGGCAGTGGACATTGGTGAGGGAAAATAGTTGGAATGCAATGAGGGGATCTTAGGGAAGCTTTATGGTCAATTTGGAAGTGAGTTTTTATAAAAATGGCCATGGGGTGGCTCTCAGGGCAAATGTTTGGGTGCATTGTGGTGCTTAGGTGGAGGGCAGAGGAGCTCTACAATTTAGTTTCGTTGAGTTGGCCTCTAGGTTTGATTTGGGTGAAGTTCCATGGAGGTGGCTCTCGGTTTTGAGCTTCTCCGGTGACTAGGCCAACCGGCCATGGCAAGGGGAGGTGGCTAGGTGCTCAGGGCATTCATAGGAATCTGTCAAAGCAACTTAATGCAATGAGGTTTAGTTTTGGTAAGGGTATTTTAAGCATGTGCATTTTTGGAAATAAAATCCCTTAATTTGGGGGAACTTTGTTCCATGACTTATTTTAGGTGGTTAGATAGGTTTTGGCTCAGTCTTAGGGTTTAATCAATGGCTGAAGTGGAGTTAAGTTAATGACTTTTGGGTAGTTAGGCCATCTTTAATGCATAGAATCAATGTGGGTTCAAGAGATCAAAGTTTGGGTTTGGGCTAGGTTATCCATTTCAATTGACCCAATTGATTGATCAACATTGCATACATGATTGTTATGATGATTTTTGGAGAAGGGTTGAAGTGATTTTGAGTTCAATTGGTAGGTCAATTTGAGGGATTTTTTTGAATTTGGTCAATTTTGGGTATATTGGGCTAGACATGGGTCTAGGTTGGGCTAGCCTTGGGTTAAGTCCAAATTTAATGGTTTAAATGACCAAGGGGGATGTTGTGAAGACTTTTCATGAAGGTATGGAGTGGAAATTTTGGGGTTAAGGCCCTCAATTTGGTGAGATTTTGAGACATGGCCAATTTGGTACAAATTTGAGGCTTTTGGAATAGGTTGAAATCAAATAAATTTGAGGTCTCAACAAGGCCAATTGAAGGTCAATTCTGATGTATGGGGATGTTATGAAGATTTTCCAACACAAATTGTGGCCAATTGAGTGGACTATGGGTTCAATTTTTGTGGAACCAAGCCATAGGGCCAAAATTGGGTTTTTGGTCTAAATCAAAATTAGGTTCAAATCATGGATTAATTGAGCTAGGATTTGGTCTATATTAGTCACATCAAGAGTGGATTTTAGTTTAGAATTTAAATTGGGGTAAATTGAGACCAATTGGCTAGACATTTGAGGTGATTTGGGGAAAATATGGGATTTTAAAGGGCAATTTGGGGGTTTTGATCAAAGATGGTCAAATTGGCCAAATTGGATCATGTGATAGGAGAAAAAAATGAAATTGGAAATATTTGGGATGTTTTGGGAATTTTTGGGATTTTTTTTGGAATTTTTGGAATTTTGGGCTAAGGTGGGGTATTTTGGTAATTTAGCAAATTTTGGTGATTTTAGGTAGCTTGGGTGTTTTCAAGGTGTTTGAAATGATTTTTGAACCAAGTTGGGTATTTTGGGTAGATTTGGAAATTTTGGCCAAACTTATAGACCCAAGGGTTTCTAGATAATTTGGGGGAATTTAGGGGCAAAAGGCTAAGTTGGATATTTTTGTAGAGTTGGAGTGTCAATCACCATCAATAGGCCATGGACCAATGGAAACCCCATTTTGGGTCCTCTATGTAGTGGTCTTAGCCAAACCCTAGCCTAAGGCTAGTGGGTTTAGGGGACCACCTACAAGAGTCCTCCAAAAGTATCAAGGGACCAAAGTGAGGCAATTATGGGTTTAGGGTAGTGAGTGATTGTGAGCATAAGTGATTGCAAGTGAGTGCCTTAGTCCTAAACCAACACCTAGAGTCAACCTTAAGGTCCAGCAGTCATAAGGGTAACTCATCTTGAGTCCCCCTATAATGACCCCACCTACTAAGTGCTAGAGGTTAAGACCGATATGTGGAACTTCAAGTTGAGTCGAGAAGAGTTTGAGATTTCTAATGGTGAGGGTTCCTTGTCTAGTTTTCTAAGAATAGTCAATAGGAAAGTCCTATGAATAGACCTTAGGCTACTAAAGAGGAAAAACTAAACTTCAACCAAAAGTGAGGTCAACAATCCTCAAGAAGGAGAGAGGATAGGACTAATGATATTACTCACCAACTTCGATATAAGTTGCCCCCATACACTCTTAGGTTGCTGGTAGTCCTAGCATGATTAGAGTAATTTGCCTATGGACTCTGCTACTTTACAAGAATAATACCTACATTATAAGATAATTATATTCTTTTTTTGTGACATGATTACTTTTGTTTACCAAAGTAAATTATACATGCATAAGAAAAATACATAATTTTGATGAAAACTTATAAAGTTTCATGGGTTAATTACTTGGATCGAGGTTAGTAATTGCCCCGCATCAGATTGATGGGATGACTACACTTATTAAAGTTGGAATTGTGAAGCACACAGCCTAGTTCTTAGCCCTCTCCTTTAACAAATTCTTACAGCTAGTCCCGATCTTCCATATATGACTACAAATTTTTACTTGCTCGTATTTTTCTATGATTTTCTTTTTAATTTCTTTGTACTGGTCTTTCTTACTTTTCTTGCTTTCTTTTCTATAAATTTACTTAAATTCCCTGCAACTATATTTTGTTTTATGATAGTACTCATGCAGCAGCAGCAGAGCCCTAGGTATGTACTTAAAGTTTGTTTACTGCGGTCTTTTACTCCATTGTCTCTTTACTTTACCATGTATATTTTATTTGTAAAATAGAAACAACAAAATACATTTGCAAAAATATTAACACACTTTTAAACTCATTGAATGCACTTAATGCACCCCATTTAGGTTTATAAGGTTTTCTAGGATGAGGTAACCTATGGTTGCTAACAAGGATCCTCCTGTTTAAATGAGCTTAACAACTTATTTAGACTAAGTAAACTCAAAAGAAAATAATGAGGCCAGGATGACAAAACTAAAAGATCTTGACCGATGCTACTTAACTTAAATTAAAAATCCACCTAAAAATTTTAATAATGAAATCTATTAAAAACAAAATAAACTACAAACCTTGGAGCTACTATTACAACAAGGAGCTTGGAACATACTTTGTAAGGAACATGATGAGGTCACAACACACAAAATAACATCTTTGAGAGAGCAAATGAGGTCTTCGTCAGCTAAAGCTTTCCTAGTATAAAAATAAGCCATAATATTTTGAGGTTGTCTATCTAGTGCGATATAAATCTTCACCTTATCTTTAGGCTTTTGCATAACCATATTGTACAATATAAGCCCTAAATCTCTTAGGATTCCAAAGCCATCATTTGGTATGACATAAATCCTCCTATCTTTCAGGCTATTTTCATGATCAAATATCATGCAGCCCTAAGTAATAAAAATGGTAAAATGAAACATCAATTAATATCACTTTCAAATTAAATTCGAACCATAAGATAGTTTAGGAAGCTACTGAGGTTCTCCTTGAGAGCTGCAACATCTCCTACTTCTTGATCCTTTGGATTCCAAAAATAATTGCTCCTATTTGATCCACTCCCATTTGATTTTCTATGTACAACCTTGAAAACTAAACTTTGCAATATTGAAGATGAAACATTTGATCATTATCAAGAGTTTTCTTAAGTGGCTTTGGTTGCTTAGGATGTAATTAACTATATGGGTTTGCCTCTATAGGGAACTAAAAAACTCAAGTAATATAAACCCTATATAGTGCTCATATTAGATAGGGGAACTTGTTCGCTAACATATAAAAAGGTTTGCCTACCAAATGCATGTAATAAATTCTAAAGTTTATGTAATCAAGCCATGCTAACAAGAAATGTGTCTAATCCTTTGGATATGTGCACTATTTGAGGTGTGGTTCTTGGTTATTTAAACAATTAAATGTGTGAGATCCTTTGGTCTCATTTTCAAAATCAAAGATACTACTTTCAAAAATCAAAATTATATGTTTATTAAATTAAGCATTATTTTCACAAATAAAAACAAACCAACCTAAAGCCAATAGAACCAAAAGAGCGGCCAACAATTTCTTGAAAATTTGCTGAAGATTTAGTTCTTCTCTCCATTTTGATCGGGAGGTTTAGTCTTCATGTATCGGTAGTGTGTCCATGTCCCTCGTGGGCTAGACTACCATTCCTCTGTTAGCATACTTCACTCATTTCTTCTTTGAGCAAGTATAGTCAACTCCTTTTTGATTCAAGAACCTTCTGCTTAATCACCCTTAAACTGGGAGGTTCTAGAATCTTTTTATGTTTTGTGTGGGTTTGACGCCTAATAGGTGTAGTAGATTAGGAATGATATATTGAGGTAAGCTTGGTATGAAGCTAATCCCCCTCCAAACCATAGATCTGGTCCAATGCCTCATCCTCTTTGGTATTAACTTATTTAAAAGAACTTGAATTTAAAATCCTTGTCATAATAACTCCCCTTAAAAGAACACTAAGTAAAACAAAGATTTCCAAATCAACACAATAATAAAGCATAAATACATTAAAGCATGATACCTAGTCGATAAGACAATTTCATCAATTTTCTTACTTGCAACATCCAAAGATAAAGCATTAGACTGACAGGAATAATGTCATCACTGGGCTTGACTTTCCTGTTCGACACACCTATCGACATAAACTCCTACCACATGTCATCAATGATTCAGTTTGGGTCTAGTTTTAATTAGTTTGAGGTGCTACTTGGAAAGACACAGTATGAGATAGTGAAGATAGCTTCCCCTGAGGTTCAGGAGCCATCTTCTGAATTCAACTTACACAGTGCCCAAGACTTCACTTCCCTCAAGAAAGTGAAGGTCCCACTCCTATTTCAATGACTACTCCTATTACCACTAGAGCCCTCCCTACTACCACCAGGACGGTTACAGCTTCCCCCACAGGATTTACTGTCTCAGTACCAGCTGCTCGGTTAGTGAAAGGAAAAGAGATTTTGTATGACAGTGACCCAATGGATGTCTTTGACCACCCTATTCTATGTTTGAGATTGGGTCCTACTGGAGAGGAAGGCATTTACAGGATTACATCCATGCCACCACCGCCATCTCTCTAAAATGGACGGAAAGAAAAGAAACAGAAGTTTATCCCTTTCACCCAAGTTCGCTCAGTTTTCAAGAGATTGTATTAGAAAGAAAACTATTTTGTTAATGAATTAATGATGAGGATTATATGTTTCATAACTCCTAGGAAGAAAATAGAAATCTTGAAGAAGGACAGGTCCGCTGCAATGCACTATAGCTTCAAGAAGGCACATCTCAGTAATGCTCTGCTTGGGAGAGCAAATACTCACCGATGTCACTGACACTGTCACCAGTGTCAAGACCTTAAATCTAAATCCATTCAAGTCACAATCAGGATCAAGATTATGATCTATCATTACACATGGAGAGCCCTCAAAGGAGATGGAGGCTAAGAGATTAGTTGTTGAGCTATCTGACTCACACAGTAGGGGACACCCTTCCCTTCACCACAATGATTCCATCAATGAGACATGCCATCTCTTGACATTAGTACCAAAGGGGAAGAGGTAGAGATATAAAATTGTCGGTTATATGCTACCACAAAACATGGAGAATTGTTTCCCTGGGAAGGATCTTGAGTCTGAAACATCTGTTTTTGTGCCAGAATCAGATGCAAATATAGATGTTCATCATAAACCTCTTTTTTATCTCAAGAAAATTAAAAGGGATTCATTTGGAGAAAATCTGGAGAAACTTAGATTTAATATTTCAAAATTATCAAAGGAATAACAAAATAATGATGAAGATGAAGATTTCAACATATTTGACTACATGGATGAAGAATATGTGGAGATTCTCGTAGTGGAGGCCCGACCCTCTTCATCATTGTGTAATGCTCCATAACCCACTGAGGACAACAACTATGATGAATTACAAAGGGCCATCCAACTACGAGATGAGCATATCACCTAGATAGAGAAGAAGATGGAGGAGATGATGGTTGTTGTGGCCACGCTTCAAAGTTAACACCAATCACCAAAGATCGCTTCCTCGGAAGTAAACTAGCCAGAGGTAGTCCACATTACAAATGAGAAGAAAGAGTTTACCACTGCCAGTAAGGATGAATAGCCCAAAAGAATACAACACAGACATTAATGCAAGAGAATGATAAAAAGTAGATGGTCGAGCAACAAGTGAAGGAAGCCTTGACCCAACTGAGAGGAAGCACATTTGTTGCAAAGGTTAGGCCTTACCCAGAGGAGTTTGATAGCATACCTTTACCCAAGGGATTTGTGTTGCTGACCTTCAAGACCTTTGATGGGATAGGGAACCTTAGAAAAAATGTGGCACACTTTTGCGCAAATTGTTGCAATGTAGGAGGTAACAATGTGCTTCTGTCTAGACATTTTGTGAGCCACCTTTCAGGGGTTTCCTTCAACTAGTATGTGGATTTGCTGAATGGATTAATAAGGACCTTCTCAAAATTGGAGAATTTGTTCATCAAATTGTTTGTCGGAGCTTAGCACCATATCACCGTCTGTGATCTTATGGTCGAGTGATAGAAACCGACTAAGATGTTATTAGATTATATTTTGTATTGAAGGAATCTTTGCATAAAATGTGAGCCTTAGCTTCAGAAGGGACATGTGATTGAGATTTACTCAAGAACATTCACGGTCTGGTGTCTTTCTTGCTTAAAGGATTCACCATCAAAACCTTTCAAAATCTACTTAGCAAATATGTGAGCCTGCAAGAGGTGGCTAAGCAACTCGGATTCTTGGAAAAAGTAGACAAGCCGAAGCGGGCAAAGACTTTTAAGAAAAAAGCAGGGAGAGTGGCAGCAGTTTACAAGGGTAAATAGCTAAAGCAGATCTAAATCTTACAACAAACTTATCAGCACCACTAGTCTAGCCAATCAGTGCCTTATCATACAAACAGAAGTCGGGTTCTGACTTTGAAACAGAAGTTAAATAGAGTTTACTCCTTCAAAAAAGTAGTGGAAAAGATGTTTCGGAACCTTATCAAGAGCTAGAACTCACGTTGCCTGGGTTGAAGAATCTCAAAAGAGTTTAAAAGAAGGATCACCCTACCTACTATCTGTACCATAAATTACTGGGACACACCATAAGGGACACATCACCTTTAAGGGTTAGCTCGAGAGGAACTTCAAGAATGGAACTATAACCATTCCGATTGAATATTTGAGAAAACTTGAAGGAGGTTCTATTAATGTGACCAGCTAGTTATCTCAATTGATCCCTACATGACAAAGGATGGATGGAGCACAGTCTCGACCAGATCCTCCATGAAGATACTGGATTAGATTTAAGCATCTTCAGCACAAACTTCTGCCTGCAGCTTACAACCTGCTAAACTAATTCTGTCAATGACACCGAAGAACTCATTACCACAAAAGTAGATGGAGAAGAAGGTCATCAAGAAGACAGAGATTGATGGCACAATGAGTAGTTTTGGGTTGCATTTTCTAGATTGGTTGTTTCAAATTTGGGGGAGAAATCCCTCAAACCAATGACTTTGTACGATTATATTTTTATTCCTCAGAGAACTTTTAATGCAAAGCAAGTTGATTTTGGCTACATTTTTACCATCTCTAGTGATTATGTAACTAGCAACCAATCAAATCTAAATTTTAGCTCTCATGATGATCCTCAATCATTCTAAGCCCTGATGAACTCATCAATACAATTAAGGAAGATGTTCACGATGCTGACTACAATAGCGAAGCACCTATCCTCAAACTTTAAGGAACATCGATTGCGATTGAGTTGGAAATATCAGACTCAGAAATAGTGTCAGAAAAGCCAGTCATCATTAAAAGATGAAACTTCAGGTCTGATTCAAGGGATGGAAGAAATAATAGTGGTGAACCTTAGGAGTGGGAAAGTCTTGCCCCCGAGAATAGTTCCAAGTGACAAAGGGAAATTGATAGTCGTTCAAGAGGTGTCAACCCCGCTGACTGAAGAAATACTAGTATAAAAAAATTCCCCAATGAGTAAGTGATAAAGTGGAATATAACTTACTAGCCCATCATTGGAAGTTGTCAGGCAAACTAAGCATTTACGATGCTCCGATCCTATTAAAAGAGATAAGAGATGCTCTAGTTAGGTCCTTGCTTGATCAAAAGATTTTCTTAGCTTAATTGGATAGTAGCTCCTTAGACGAGGTTTGTTCATTGAAGGAACAGTTTGGTGTCACTTTCATGGGTGATGACTTGTTGCTTGGCACAACTGACCATAACGGACCAATCTACATTTTAGTTAACATCGACAGATTTACACTTTCCAAGGTTTTGGTTGATCCAGGGGCATCAATTAGTCTAATAAATCTACAAATGTTAGACTACTTGGACATCGATGCTCACAAGCTCTCAACTGATAAAATGATATTAAGAGAATTTAACCAAAAAGGGGAGAGAGAGCTCTCGGATCGATAACACTATCAATGAGGATTTGTGATATGATAAAACTTGCAAAATTCTACATCATTGACTTAGAAACATTATTCAATGCATTAATTGGTCGACCCTGGATCCATTAATACAAGATGCTCTTGTCGTTTCTACTCTAGTGTATAAAGTATTATAAATGAGGTCAAGAGGATTGCACTAAAGGGGAACTGCACCGTTCTCAATTCATGAAATTAGAATTTATGAAGATGCAACTCACTACGCTCCCATGAAGAAAATAGTTTTCTACAGAGATGCCATGCCAGAAGAGATTAATGATACAAAAGAATTACAAAAAGGGACCAATCGGCTCCAATTCAAACGTCTTCTGCCACCTCTTGGTAACAAGATGGTAGAAACTCTTTTAGCCCTCACATCTGAGATTAAGGCAGGAGACAAGGGCAAGGAAGATTTAACAAGACTATTGAATGGTGGGATCCAATCATCAACATTGACTTGGAGGATAGCTCTGAGGAAGTAAAGATAGAGAAGACTGCAATGATGGTGCATCACAAGAAACCCCAACTAGAGATCTCTTTGGAGGAAGAAAATGAAGATGAATACAAATCAATATACAAAAGAATCAACCACTATGTACAAGACATGACCCTAACCTTGATACATTCTCATAAAATCAAGGGTTTCGAGGTTAAGGATGTACAGAGTGCAGACATAAAATCAATAGTTCTTCTTCTTCCAATTCTAAAATCACTATAGAATTAGAATAGGAAACTTCAAATGAATTAATGGAATTATATTTTTGCTACTACTCTCCCTATGTTTAAAAGCTTGTTCAGCATGGTTTAGGGCCTGGTCAGTTATGAAAAAAAGGGCTACACCTCTTTGAGGAATTATGGAACACCAAAAATTAGAGTTTTAACTCAAAAGAGGGTATTAGATTTGATATAGTAGAGCTGATCGATGATACAAAATTTTGTTTGGTTGTTATTAGCGAAAAAGAGGAAGAGTGTCTTGAAGCAGAAGAAATTTAGAAGAATATCATATAGAGGATGCTCTGCCAAAATTTGAAGAAGAGATCAAGTCAATGGTTGATGAATTAATGAAAATCAATCTGGGGACTGAAGATGACCTTAGACACACTTTTGTCAACTCATTATTAGACGATGGAGAATCTTCAAAACTAGTCATGTTATTGTCAAAATTCAAATATTGCTCTGTGTTGAGATATGAAAAAAGGCCAAGATTGTCTTTAGAGGTTGCAGTTCACAAACTTGGAGTGGATCAGAATATGACCCCATTCAAATAGGCTCCTCAAAATAAATCAACAAGTCATCGTTGAAGACAAGAAACTGATAGCGGATAACTTTGTGTGTAAGGAGCCATATCCGATGTGGCTAGCCAACATAGTGCATTCAGGAAGAAGAATGGTCAAATTTACACCTGCATCAATTTTAGAGACTCGAACAAAGCATGACGGAATAACAAGTTCTTGTTCTTGATTTGAGAAGTGATGGTAGACATTGCATCCTAACATGAATTTTTATCTTTCATGGATGGATCATCCAAATAAAACTATACCAAGATGGCACTAGAAGATATGAAACTTACAGCTTTCAGAATGTCAATCGAGATCTATTATTTTATAGTGATGTCGTTTGGGTTGAAGAATGCTAGAGCAACCTATCAGAGATCCATGACGAGAATTTTCATGACCTCATCCCTAACCAAGTGGAATTCTATTTGGATGCTTTGATTATCTAAATTAAACCATGAGTAGATCACCAGTATGATTTGAGGATTGTCTTCAAATGGTTATGGTAATTTAATCTTAAAATGAATCCATTAAAGTGCGCCTTCGGTGTCACCTCCAAAAAATTTCTAAAATTTTTTGTTTGTCATTATGGGATTGAAATCAATCTAGAGATGATTAAATTTATCTTAGAAATGCCAGCCCCTAAGACCTTGAAACAATCATTTCACACAAATTAGCATTCCTAAGGCGTTTTAAACCAATTTTATCAAGGTGGTGTCCATCCTTTTCTGCATTAATAAAATAGGAAGCCAAGTTTACTTGGGATGAGAAATGACAATAGCTTTTTGAAAGTATTAAGCAAGCCTTAAGGACACTTCCTGTGTTAGTAGCCCCAGTCTCAGGTCAACCGTTGATACTTTATATTGTGACATCAAATGACTCCCTCAGAGCTCTGCTAGCTTAGGTCAATGACAAGGGTAAGGAAAAGATCTTATACTACTTAAGTCAATGTCTAATACCAATGGAGGTAAAGCATTCACCTATTAAGAAGCATTATCTAGCTATAATCATTGTCGTTCAAAAGCTTAAGCATTACATGTTTGCTCATAAGGTT
The DNA here is from genome assembly GCA_003013225.1 of Phalaenopsis aphrodite. Taxonomy (NCBI): domain Eukaryota; kingdom Viridiplantae; phylum Streptophyta; class Magnoliopsida; order Asparagales; family Orchidaceae; genus Phalaenopsis; species Phalaenopsis aphrodite. Next base: position 340,442 of record NEWO01000676.1, on the reverse strand, counting down.
TACCTTATCTCGAAAGTTAATCTGTTGCAATATTTGATGACCTGAACAACACTTTTCGGGTTATTAGCAAGTTGGTTGAAGATTTTTTTGCAGATCAATAAAACTTTCTTGCCTCTTTGCGCAGTCAAGGGACAGATTTTAGCAGCTTCCTTATAGTGCACCCGTTGCTAGCTGATTCTCCACTCAACAATGATCTACTCGATGAGGAAGTGATGAATATAGAACATCCTAATGCTCAACATTGGGAAATGTACTTTGATGTAGCTTCATCAGCCTGAAGAGATAAAGATTCATTGATGATAATCCTCAACAAAGCAGAGATTAGTTTGGTTTTTGTTACACCAATCAAGGCAATGTTGAGGTTCTCAAACCACCAGATAGCATCATGTATTAACAATGAAGTAAAGTATGAGGCCTTGATAACTAGATTAGAGTTGGCAATTCTGATGGAGATAATAGACATTGACATCTAAAGTGACTTGCAGCTCATCATTAGCCATTTGGCAGGATAGATTATGAAGCCCATAATGGAAGAGTACCATCGTTACACCATTAAGCTATTCGAGAGACTCCCTAATGTGATGATGTACCAAATATTGAGAAGGGATAACATTCATGCAGATGATTTACTCAAGCTTGCTAAGGAGTTAGTATGTCCACCAGAAGTTTCGATTGACATCACAATAAGAGGACGTCAAGTTATGTCTCATATCGGCATGAACACCTTACATAAACTGGGAAATGAAGGGACAATAACTGTAGTGGTTGAAGGTACAAAGGGCTGGCGCTAATCATTTGTTGAGTACTTGCAGAATGGAAGTTATTGAAGGACAAGTAAACAACACAAGAAGAGAGCATTGTTGTACACCTTAGTGGATAACATCATAAGGTGTTTGAGCAAGTCAAGAGAGCAGAAGATCTTTAAGGAAGTGCATGCAGAGCTGTGTGGTGCTCACTAGTCAGGACTAAAAATGAAGATGAAAATTAAGAGGATGGGGTACTACTAACCAACCATGATCGCTAACTACACGAAAACTACCAGAAGCTGCCATCAGTGTCAGATATATGAAGTGGTCCTACATCAACCTCTGAATGTGCTACACCCAATGATTATGTCATGGCCTTTAGAGTGTTGGGTCACAGACATTGTGAGTCTAATAGACCCTTTGTCTTCTTAAAGGCACATATTCATTCTTGCTACAATAGACTATTTTCTTGAAGTGGACAGAGGCAGTACCATTATGAGAATTCACAACACATCACATTCATCAGTTCTTCAAGACTCAGATCATTTGTCATTTTGTTATTCCCCGTAGAATTATATCAAACAACTGTTTAATCTTCAAGAGCACTAAAATCAACAACTTTGTCAGGCGACATGGGATAGATTAAAGATATTCTACAATCTACTACCTTAGGGCAAACAAACTGTCAGGGTCTATCAACAAGTCTCTAGTGTAGATTTTAAAGAAGACATTGGATGAAAATAAATGAGGATAGCACGAATAACTAGTACAAGCATTGTGGGCATATAGAATGATGTAAAAGACTCAGACTCAGTTTACACCCTATGCTTTAGAGTATGAGTTCAAAGTAATGCTCCTCTTGAAGGTGCAACTACCCTCTCTCAGGATCGTCATAGACAACATGATTACAATAGAAGAGAATGCCAAAGTCAAGCTCAAGGAATTAGAAATTCTTATAGGGAAATGACTTTTAGCGCAGCAGAATCTAGAGTTATACCAAGCCAAGATGGTACAAGCCTGCGACAAGCTGGTCAGCCCAAGAACGTTCAAATTTGGTGACATTGTTCTCATCCTTAGAAGAGCTATTCTTGCATACCAGAAATAGGAGGAAAGTTTGAACCAACTTGGGTGGGACCATTCGTGATAGATAAGGTATACTCTAGAGGACCTTACCAGCTGGTGGACTGTCAGAGTAAAGATTTATGCTTCCAATCAACAAATGTTATCTGAAAAAGTCCTATGCATCAAGAGGTTTCAAGGAACGAGCTTTAGAGATAATTCTTACACTCTTAAAATGTTGGCGTGATGATTTTGTCTGTGACTGGGACAAAAAAAATGATTTGTAACAGAAATAAAAAGAAAGCATTTTCCATAAATGAAATCAAATTTCTTAGCTCTAAACTTTAGAATCTCACAAAATTAGCTAAATATTGTATACACTTGTTATAAAACATATACATGAGTTAGAAATAAATAATGATTAGTAACAACATATTATTCTTGTTCAGATTGAGATTCAGCTTGCTGACATTCCTCTTATTTCATGCATTCAAATGTCAGGATAGAGACAGAGTTATTCTTTCAGAAACAACATCAATCATGCACTTGATGAAGAAAAGGTGGCACAGGTTTCCATCAAAGACTTTGACCTGGACTTTGAGTAGATTAGAATGGACTATGAAGGACCCCTGCTGAAAGTGGCCAGTTCAAAAGAAAAAGAAGGTTGCGTATAGTACTCAAGTTTTAGAGTAAGGGGGAACTACTACTGAGAAGAAAAGTATAATTTAGAATAATGGGATTGAAGCTCTAAAGACTAGAAGTTTGATAGAAGAGGCCAAACAAATACAATCCATGGACTTTACTTTAGAAGGGAAGCTTGTCAGCGCTCCAGTGGAGGGAGTTCCACTGAGGCCACCCGTGAAGGCAACATTATCTCTCACACAACGCCACAACGTGAATCGTCACAAACATAAAATGCTTGATCAATTAGAAGGGAGAATGACTGTAGAAGACGCATCAAAAAATGTTTCAATAGTGCATGAGGAAGCCAAGAGACCAGATCAGTCAGTGAAAGATATGATTCCCCACTCTCCAGTGAGATGGATGGAGATGGTTCCACCGTGGAACCTTTATTACCAGATTATACACCAGCAGAGCCTTACGAGGGTTGTAGGGAATGTAACGCTCCTCTAGAAGAGAGCATCATATTCTTTCTAACACAGAGACTTGAGGATCACCAGTATGTAGAGCCATTTGTCCCATAGTTCATATAACTAAGACAGTTACAAATCATTTTAGAAGAGGAATTGGAAAGATTTCAAGAGTTATGCCAAAAGCGTTTTGAACATTTTGAGTTGATACAGGGGAAGTATGTCATTATTCTTGAAGAATTGGACTATACATCAATGTTTTTTCAGAGACCAAACAAAGGAGGATGGTAGACTGTGTGTTCCACCTTAGAGACTTGGGTTGTGTCGGTCGTTTGAGGAGGAAAACAAATTCTAAGCCACAGAAGTGGATACAAGGAAAGGTGTGAATCACTATTCAATGTGGTTATTGCTATAACTTCATAGTAGACAAGAAAGGGAACCCCAAGGCATCTTAAGATGTGGTGAAGTGAATCTGATGCCCTCCATAATAAATAATATGATCAAGAGAATGGTTTCATGGCACATTCTACCAGTGAGTTGTGTCCTTAAAAGTTGCATTATCAAAATATATGAAGTGAGGGATTGTATTTCGCCCCACATAAATCACCATGTTTTTGTGAGACCCTTTTGTACAGCATCATTCATCAGCAAATGCAACATAATGTTTGGAAAGGAGTTGGATATTGTTGGACCAAGTAAATTCCAAGGACCAATGAAGATTCCCTTGCCTGTAGGGTATGTCTAGTACTTAAAGGTAATGGAGCTAGCCTTGCTAAGCATGTTATTCCAAGCGTACCACAAAGAAAGGTGTCTGTACTTTCAAAAGGATGGATGACAACAGATGTCGTATCGAAATTATTCTGACCTGGATCAAAAAATACTACCATCTTTGGAGTTGTCAAAAAACACACCTCTAAGCATGTATGAAGGGAATTTCATTTCGAGGTATGCCTTAGGAGGAGGTTTAGTGATGCGCCTTAAAAGTACCAACTTTACATGCATAGTTTATACCCATGTTTTGAGGATACTATGCTTTAATGAAAGGTGTTTTTTATGTTTTTGGTTGCGGGTGCAAAAAAAAGAGTTTAAGAGCAAAAAAGAATCAAAAACACATTAAAAAGGAGCAAAATGGGCCAAATTAAGTTAATTACCAAAAATAACTGAGCTAAAGCCTACGTGTCAGATGGAATTCTAGGCTGGCAACTATGCACAATAGATTGGCTCCTAGAAGTCAGAAAAGGTTACACTTATATTTATTGAATTTGGATAAATTTTAAAAAGATGCTTGAAGCAGACCTCTGTGATTTTTTAAGCTATATATATTGGGAATAATTTTAGATGAAAAGGAGGAGTCTTGGAGTCATTTTGAGAAAGGGAAGATCCCATCTAAAGTGAGTGGCCACCTTAGTAAATATGTGTGAGTTTTTGTGATTTTTTGAGTATTGTGAGCCTTGTAAGTGTCTTGTGGAGTTAGGGAAGTCAGGGAACTTTGGATGAGTTCTTGGGGAAACATTTAAGATAAGTTTTTGTATCTTTTAATTTTGTATGTTGGATTTGAGTTTCATATATATATATATATATATATATATATATATATATATATATATATATATATATATATATATATATATATATATATATATATATATATATATATATATATATATTATTTCCATGAATTCTGAGTAGTTTTCCTCTTTCTCCTTGCAATAAGAAGTAATTATGTGGTGGATTTGATTTGTTTAGAACTTCTTTTTATTCCACAAATTTGTGATTGTATTTTTCACCAGCTCTTGATTTATTATGCAAACTAGCTGTCTTTTTTGTTAAAATTTGTTAAGAAACTTACAAACCTAAGAGAGTTAGGATTTCTTTAACTAGTGAGTATCACATTTCACTTTAGAAAGAGCCATGGGGATCGCCCGAGGAGTGCAAAGGGAGAGAAGATTTGATGGGCATAAAATTGATGTTTCTAGGGAGACAGACAAGATTCTTTTATCAATTTGGTCTAGAGTTTGGAACTAAGTGGTCACTGGTAGGTTTTATGGAGAAAACACAGTAGGTAATCTAGAGGTGAGAGTCTATAACCTACCCAACACTACCATACATGCTAATACACCTAAAATATATAGTATTTTTATAACCATTTTTATACCTATTTTTAAGATATTGCGCTTTAATGAAAGGCATTTTTGTGTTTTTCTTGCATGTACAATCAGATGGATGAAAAATGCTAAAATAAGCAAAAAATGGTGAAATTTGGAACAAAAATGAACAAAAGTACAAAAATTAACTAGGCGCCTAATCACCATGCCTAAGCGTCAGGTATCCCGTGTTTAAGCATCAGAAGTAGTTACTTGATTATTTATTTAATTGGATTGGATTTTTGAAGAGGTGTTTGAAGTAACCCTTGATAAAATGTGGGAAATAGCCCTTGGACACAAAAATTCATTCAATTGGCTTATGTGGAGGCAACTTCTAGAAGATTCATTGAATGAAGACACTTTTTTGAAGATACACCAAGGCATCCCTTGGATTTTTATAAGAAAAGACTTAGATTTTCCAGAGAAAGAGGCCAGCCATCCATCAAACATTACAGCCCACCTTCGTCGTTGCCGCCCATCTCCGTTGTCGCCGCCGGCCACCTTTACTTTATTTTATTTTATTTTGAGTTTTAGTTTTTATTGTGAGATAAGGAAGAGAATTCAAAGGAACTTCAAAAAATTTGGTGGAGATAATTTGAGATGTGTTTATCTTTGAGTCTACACTTAGTTTTAATTTAGATTTCTTATGTGTGTGCATTATTTCTACTTTTAAACTCATGTGTATTTGTATTTTCTCCATGAATTCTAAGTAATTTAATTTATCTTTTTTTTTAAATGATAAGTGATTAATAATTTAAAAGGAAGTTGTGTGAAGTACTAGACTTCAATGTTGGAAGAAGTTGTGATGATCTGAAACATTGCATTTCATTTGCTTCTTGATTTGGCCAATTAAGATGTTAATATTTGTTGTGATGACATGTAAGATCTGAGATGGTATTTTCTTAGTCAACAAATGGTTGGAATCACATATTGATTTCATGAATGAGAATGTAGTTCGTGGGGTTAAGTGCAAATAAATAGGGAAATATATTTAAAGGGTGCAGAATTAGAGGACGTTAGAGTGACCGGCTAAAAGCCAATTTAATTTATATTTTTAGGTTTTGATACAAGATGTTAGCCTGCAGGTGGAGGGGGAAGAGGGAACTCTAGAGTGAGAGCTAGTATCCTCTGCCTAGCCGGTCTTCAAAACTACTAAAACTATAGATTAACCAATGTTTTTTATAGCATCTCTTGTAAGGGTACAAAATATTATTGTTCCTATTTGTCACAACACATTTAGCATACTTCCACAATAGAATTTCTATATTGATCACTGATTCAAGATAAGAAAGAATATATTTTATTAATATTGTTTTCATCTTGCAAGTATTTTAGTTAAGTTAATTAGTTGCGTACTTTATTTTCAATTATCAAAAATTACAAAAATAACCAAACTTTTATTCCTATTTTAGCATCTTAAGTTTATGTAAGAATATATTGTTAAGTAAATTTTTTATCTAAAATTAGTCCACCCAGTAGGATCGATATTCGGGACTTAATCAAAAAGTTCTATATTACTTGATAACGATATGTATACTTGCATAATATCTCATATTGAAATATTATAATTGTATTCTTATTTGCTTCATAGTGAAAGATTTACGTAGCTTTTGCTTTGGATCAAATTTTTGGTTTTGTCACAAATTAAGAATATCTATTAAGGAAATTAATCGTATACACCGCATTTTACATCTATCTATATAGAAAATCGGGATCACATGCTGACACTAACTTTAGACTAGCCAATGTTCTTTATGCTCAGAAGAGGTAAAGAATAGGATTGCTCCTATTTGTCACAATACATCAGTTAAAATTCTAAAAATTTGCATTCCTACATTGATTATGAATTATTTTCAAGGAGAATGTCTCTTTACATATATTGAATTTTTTAATTTTAGTTACTTTTGAATCTTTGCATTTACTTATAATTTGCATTTATTAGAATTAGTAAACTTTATTTCGCACCTAAATTACTTTCATATTTTCCTAAAATTTATTCCACTATTTAAAGTAAAGGTTTTTCTTAGGCGCATACATAAAATTATCGCTTTTTCTGTAGGATTGATATTGGGGATTTTAAAAAAAATTCTATATGACTTGAAATGATACATATACTTGTGTAGTACCCCTGATGTGAAAATTATTACTTTAAATTTTATAACATTACATTTATTGCACTAACCACTAAATAAAAACTGGGTCAAGTTCTTTGTCATATTATGGAGCATAAATATTTACGTAATTGCGGGTCGGGTTAAGTTTTTGGCACCGTTGACGGGATCACGACGGATTTTTTAACTTAAGAAACTCTATTTGAACTGTAGATTTGTTTTATGAAAATTAAAAATCATTTTTAGCACTTAATTATTTTAAAAAATTCTAAAAACATTAAAAATTTTACAAACCCCAAAATATTAAATATATATATATTGTAAAAACCAAAAATAAAAAAAAAATAACATATATTTTTAAAGATATTTTAAGTAGTTTATTTTCTAAATTTTTACTTTTTGCATGTGTAGTTTGGGATCTGAAGGTTTAGTGCCCTACGATTCTGAATTAAAATGAATAATTAGATGTATTCAAAAATAAAAAGAACTTAACAATTTACAAGAGATGGCAAACACTTCACATAACAATTTTGAAAATCAAAATATTGTAAATGAACATCAAAATGTATAAATACCTTTAAGAGATTATGCAAACCCTATAGCAGTTGAAATTCACTTGAGCATACAAACCCCTGTTATAGCGGCTAACTTGTTCAAACATAAACCTGTTATTATACAAATGGTGCAAAAGAATCAGTTTGGGGGAACACCGTATGAGGATCCAAATTTACATTTAAATTTTTTTTAGAACTGTGTGCTACATTTAAATATGATTGTGTGTCAAATGATGTTATTAAAATTAAAATTTTGCCTTTTACATTAAGGGACAAAACTAAGATATGGTTAAATTCGCTAGCATCTGGATCTATTAAAACTTGAGGGGATTTAGCATAGATTTTCTTGGCTAGGTATTTTTCTCCTTAAAAAACTGCTAAGTTTAGAAAAGAAATTACTTCTTTTAGTCAATATGAAGGAGAGTCAATATACAAAGCCTGAGAAAGATTTAAGGAAATCCTAAAAAAGTGTCCACATCATGCATTACGATACTGGTTAATCATTTAAATATTTTATAACTGGTTAGTAGGATCCCTAAGATCTATGATTGATACTACTGTTGGAGGATCATTAATGTCTAAACCATTTGATGAAGCTTAAGATTTAATTGAAGAGATGGCTACTGACAATTTTCAATGGCCCTCAAGAAGGGTAAATCCTAAGAAAGTAGCCAGTATTCATGATAATGATGTTGTTTCAATAGTTGCATCTCAAGCTATTGCATTATCTTGGAAAATTGACCAAATTGGAATGAATTTTTTTCAAACACCTCAAGTGATTGAAGAAAATTCATTAGGACAAATGATTGATTCTCAAACTTTATTAGAAAATATAAATGCTATTAATATATTCAATAAACCTTATTCTAACTATTACAACCCAGGTTGGAAAAACTATCAACTAGAACAAAAATTCTAGTGATGGAAATCAATAATGGGGGAACAATCAAGTAAACCCATTGAGAAATTGGAACAACCAGGGTAGTTCTAACTATAGACCTTCTTATGCCCTTAATTTAATAACCAACATTTTAAGGAAAAGAAGTTATCTATAGAAGAAGTGGTATAGCAAATGGGTAACCAATTACAATGTCAAAGTGTTGTTAGCAATAGACCCCAGAGAACACTTCTTAGTAATGTTGAGATAAATCTGAAAGAAAAAAGTAAATACTAAGAACAAGTTAAAGTTGTCCAACTTAGTAGCAGAAAGAAATTCAATGTTGGAGCTCAAAAAGAAATTAAAGTTGAGACAGAAATTGAAGAAACTGAAAAACACAAAGTAAACTATTTCTAAGGAAGTAAAAACACCCGTTTCTCTAACTAAAAATAATTTATAAAAACCATCACCTCCTTTTCCTCAAAGACTAGACAACAAAAGTTGGATCAACAATTTTTAAGATTTTTTTGAGATATTTAAGAAGCTTACAATTAACATTCCTTTTGCAGAAGCTTTAGAAAAAATGACATGTTATGCTAAATTTATGAAAGAAATTTTAAACAAAAAAAGGAACTTCAAAGATTATGAGACTGTTGCACCTAGTGAAGAATGTAGTCCAATAACTTAAAAAAAGTTTCCTTCAAAGCTTATAGACCTTAGTAGTTTCACCATACCTATGGCAATTAAAGAAAAATATTGTGGAAAAGCCTTATGAAATTTAGGAGCAAGCATTAATCTCATGTCATTATCTATCTTTAGAAGGTTAGACTTAGGAGAGATTTCTCCTACTATTATAACCGTTTAGTTAGCTGATCGATCTATTACTTATCCTAAAGGGGTTATAAGAGATGTACTTTTTAATGTGGATAAAATTATCTTCCCTTTTGATTTCATTTTGCTGAACATGGAAGAAGATAAAAAAATTCCTATTATTTTGAGGGGACCTTTCCTAGCAACCAGACGTATAATGATAGATGTGCAAAAAGGAGAACCAACCATGGGAGTAAATGACCAAGAAGTTACATTTAATGTGCTTAAATCAATGAAGTATCTTGATAAAGGATAGAATGGGAGATGCTATATAATGGACATTATTATTTATATGATTTATAATCACTTTTCAAAAAATATGTGAAGTTATATCAGTTAAAAAGATGAAGTCATATCATATCAGGTAGAACCTAAGAACAAAACTAAGAGTGATTTAGATGATAAATTAAATGTTATAAACATTGACAATTCAAATTGTGTATAACAGACCTCTGATTCCTTCTATTAATAAAACCTCTTGAACTTGAGATGAAAGTTCTCCCTACTCAGTTAAAATATGCATTTTTTGGGAACTCATAAACTTTACCAACTATTATATCCTTAGATTTAACTTCATAACAAGAAGAAAAATTATTGGAGACATTGAGAAGATATAAAAAAGCCTTTGGATGGATATTACCTGATATTAAAGGGATCAGTCTTTCAATTTGTATGCACAGAATTTAATGGAAGATAATCATAAACCTAGGGCTAATTCTTAAAGAAGATTAAATTTAATTATGAAGGAAGTGGTAAAGAAATAAATTTTAAAATGGTTATATGTGAGAATTATTTATCTAATTTCATACAGTTCTTGGGTTAGTCATATTCATTGTGTTCCTAAAAAAAGAAGAGTAACAGTAGCAATTAATAAAAGGAATGAATTAATTCCAACAAGATAAGTTATTAGATGATGAATTTGTATTGATTGCTAAAAATTAAACATTGCCACTAGGAAAGGTCACTTTTCTTTTCCTTTCCTAGACCAAATGTTGGATAAACTAGCTAGACACTGCTATTTTTTCTTTTTGGATCGATATTATGGGTACCACCAAATATCTATTGCTCTTAAGGATTAAGAAAAGATGACATTTATTATTCCTTATGGGACTTTTTCTTTTAGATGAATGCCTAGTGGCTCCTGCAACTTTTCAAAGGTGTATGATGTTTTTTTTTGCAACATAATTGAGAAAGGAATATAAGATTTTAAGGAAGACTTCTCAATTTTTGGAACCTCTTTTGATTCATGTTTAGATCATTTAGTAAAGGCACTAAAACACTGTAAAGAAAAAAATTTTGTTCTCAATTGGTAAAAATTTCAATTTATGGTTGCGTGGTGTATTGTGTTTGGACATAAGATTTTTTAGAATAGCATGAAAGTAGATCCAGTAAAAATTCAAGTTATTGTTGAATTACACCCTCCTAATATAGTAAAAGGAGAAAGAAGTTTTTTGGGACATGTTGGATTTTCCTGAAGTTACATTAAAGACTTTTCAAAAATGGCTAAACCTCAATGTCAACTTTTAGAAAAAAATATAAATTTTGATTTTGATGTAAATGCCTAAATGCCTTGAAATTAGTAAAGGAAAAATTGCTCACTGAGGAGAAACAATTTAAGTTAATGTGTGATGCAAGTGATTATGCTATTGGAGTTGTTTAGGACAAAAATATGATAAGGATTTTAAAGTTATATATTACGCTAGTAAAACTCTTAATGAAGCTCAATTTAATTACACAACAACTAAAAAAGAGTTATTGACAATAGTATGTGCTTTTGATAAATTTAGACCATATCGTATTGGAGTCAGATGTATTTTGCATACTGATCATTCTCCTATAAAATATCTTATGACGAAGAAGGATGTGAAACCAAGATTAATCAGATGGGTCCTTCTTTTTCAAGAGTTAGATTTTTAGGTTGTGGATAGGAAATACACTGATAATCAAATTTTTGATCATTTGCCAAGACTTGAACAAGAAAATAAGAAAAACATTAATGATGATATAAATGAAAATTTTCCTAATAAATAACTATATGTTGTTGTTGAGTGGCATATATTATGGTGTGCAGATTTAGTTAACTACTTAGTTAGTAACATCTTACCATACAGACTACCAAGCTACCAGAAGAAAAAGTTCATTCATGATGCAAGATTTTACTTTTAGGATGACCAATATTTATATAAAAAATGTTTAGACTCAGTTATTAGAAGATGTGTACCTGTTACAGAAACTCAAGAAATTATCAAAAAATGTCATAAATTTGATTTTGGGGGACATTTTGGAGTGGATAAAACTACATTTAAAATTTTACACTTTGGATTTTCTTGGACTACATTGTTTAGAGATGTTAATACTTATGTGTAAGCTTGTGATCGATGACAGAGAGTAGCAATTTTTCTAAAAGAGATGAAATACCCCTAAATTTTACTTTGGAAGTTGAAACATTTGATGTATAGGGTTTAGATTTTATGGAACCATTTGTACCATCTTTAGTAAAAGTTTACATTTTATTATCAGTGTATTATGTGTCTAAATGGATTCAAGCTGTTATTTTGCCCCGTTGTGATGCTGCGAGTGTTTCAAATTTTTAAACAAAAATATTTTTACCAGATTTAGACAGTCAAGAGTGATCATTTTTTATGGGGGAAGTCACTTTAAAACTTTTAGAATTAGCACATTATTGGTGAAATATGAAATTAAACAACAAATTACCACAACTTATAACCCATAGATCAGTGGTTTATCAGAAGTATCTAATCATGAAATTAAAAGATTTTTGAAAAAACTTGTAAATCCTAATAGAAATGATTAGTCTGCTAGACTTGATCTACATTATGGGCTTATAGGATTGTTTATACAACTCTTATAGGAATGTCACCATAGAGGCACATATTTGGAAAAGCTTGTCACTAACCTGTTGAATTAGAACATATAGCTCTTTAGGTGATAAAATAATTTAATTATAATTTGAAAGATTCTGGCATGAAATGATTGTTGCAACTGAATGTGCTCGAGGAAATTTGAAATGAATCTTATAAAAATGCTAAAATTTATAAAGAAAAAAAACTGGCATGATCAGAAGATTTTAAGAAAATATTTCGATCATAGAAAAGAAGTTTTTTTATACATTACTCAATTGAAATTATTTTCCAGAAAACTTAAGCCCAGGAGGATGATGTCATTTATTGTGATAAATTTTATCTTTTGGTGTTGTGGATATTAAATATCTAAAAATAAAATGTATAATTAAAGTAAATGGACATAGATTGAAATCTTATATTGGTGAAAACATGCATTCTCATAAAGAAATTTTGATGGTGGGTTAGTCCGAGTAAAAAATTTGGATAAATTGGGCTGACGATGTTAAACTAAGTGCTCGGTGCGAAGCAACCCACTATAACTTGTATGGATTGATTTATATTTATTAGGGTTGTAGTATCGTGTCTTACTAAATTTAAAGAAGCATATAGAACACTATTTGATGATTTAAACGTGATTGGGACTTTAAAAAAAATTGATGTTAAACAAAACGATGCTTACTGAGGCACTAGCGCCTAAGCGCTAGTGTCTAGTAAGACTGGCGCATAGGCGCCAAAATCCAGTACCCAGGAGCCCAGTTTCTAGACATGGCAAAAATTTTCGAATGTATTTTTTAACAATTCCTTTCAATTATAATCAAGCCTTAGAGAAGAAGTTGAGAGGGATTTTGATTTCTTTTGTCCATTTTCTTGATTCTATGAAGAGTAAAAATAATAGTAAGACCAATGGAGAAAAGTTTATGCACAAAGATGCTCAAACCTGTTTCAATGGGTTTTTAGCGTTGAGTTTGGAAAGGATGAGAGAAAATTGGGAAATATTGAAGAGAATCTATCACTTCTGCACAATAAGTTGCACGAGATGTATCATCAGTACGAGCACTTGGAGTGGTAGATGAAACTTCAATCCATTCACATGGCATGTTATCAGGATTATCAGGTAACCATGTATAATAAAAATAATTGGAATCACAAAAATAAGGCTATGGAATTTTCTTGTGCTCCTTTCTTCCACACGTTTGATCTCAACTTTAATATCGGAGTAGGATGTGTTTATGTGCATGTAATGAAGTTGACTATTTAACTATTCAACTATTTAATATCATAAAAATGAAGCAAACAAGGGCTAATAATTGGAAAGATTATAGTGTTTATGTGCATGTTTGTGTCAACTTTATTATTGGATTTGTTATGGACTATGTTATTTAATATTTGAATGAGTGTTTGTTTTTTTTTTTAGTTTTTGGTGTTGTATTTTGCTGTTCTATTATCACTTAGTGTTTATTAATGAAATTATGTTTGTGAAAATCATGTGTTAAAATGGTGGAATCAATTTTAGATCAAAAATTTTGATTGAATAACTAGAAGTTAGAAGATATTTGAGAGACTATAAATATGAGGTTTGATAATAAATTAATAAGAAATTTTTGTTTAGAGGCCTTAAACTTGTTGTGATATGCATTAAAAATCAAACCATAAGAAAGTTTGGGTCCAACGCCTAAACGTCAGACTTCAGCACAACAGGGCGCCTAAGCGCCAAAACTAGCACCTAGGCACTGGTTCAACTGAATAGGTCAAAGCACCTTTATTTCACGATTTAAACCAAGCCCAAGTCATTTCGACGCCTAAGCTCCATCTTCTTCTTCTTTTTTGCGTAAACCAGTCATAGGGTTTTCGTCAAATCTTCAAGCTTTTAAACTTTTTACCACTATATTTTATCTTCTTGAGTTTAGATCTTGAATTTGGCATAGTTAGCTTGTAAATTTACTATGGATTTTTTCACAACTAGAGTGGAGGCCAAAAATGGCAAATTTTTGAATTTTGTGGTGAAAAATCCATGAACCTAAGCCTCATTTACTTAAAAGAACTTGTAGGAAGCCATCAAACTTTTTTTTTTGTTGGAATTTTTCTTCAATTTTTAGTTTGCTCCTAAGATGAAGCGAGGAAAAGGAAAAGAAGTTTTTGACCATGCAAAGATTGTAAATATCAAAACACAAATTTGTTACAACAAATTTGCATTTTCATGGAAGTTCATTAAGGAGCGAAGTTCTTACAAACCCGGTGGTGCCATTGAGAATGTGATTGTAGCTTGGCACTGAGAAAACTTCTATTATTTTAGTTCGTAGCTCTTATTTCTATAGTACAATATTTTTATGCTAATTTTTCTGAAGCTTCTGATGATGAGATATTTGTTCAAGGAAGAGGGGTTGAGTTTACTTCTGAGTGGATAAATGAGGTGTATGATTTGCCTCCTACTACGAATTGCTTCTATTCTGAGTATAAAACATCTGAAGTAGAGTTAGACTAGATTATTGCATATCTAACTAATGGATACGGTGCCTGAAAGATCTGAAATGATCATAAGATGATCATAAGGTAAATTTTTCTTCTTCCATGCTCAATGTCACTTCAAAATGCTAGCATTATTTATTTCAGCCGACCTCCTTCCTTCTAACCATTTGAGTCAGGTGACACGTGAAAGAGCCATATTGAATTACTGCATCCAGTAAATGAAACCAATTGATGTTGTCTCTCTTATTTTTGTGATTGTTAATGCTTCTGCCATAGCCAGTACTACTGCAGGTCTGGGATTTCTTCTTTGATTTTTACTATTTTCAAAGACTCTATAGTAAATTTTAACGCTTGGGAAGAACAGTTGAAGCCACTTATTTCTACTTCTCGACCTAATGCACCATCTATTTCTACTTCTCGACCTTTTACTTATAGAACTTCTACTTCTAAACCTTTAATTTCTACTACTACTGAGCCTTCACCTGGTTTATGGGATTTGTTGAATGAGAGATACTTGGAGCACCAGTCAGAAATGTTTATGATACAGTGTTGTATGCAAGATATGGATATCAAATTTGATCATATGGCAAAATATGTTTGGAGGAAGAGTGATTATGATGCAACATATGACGAGGCATTAGTGAAATTTTTTAAGGGAGATCATTCAGTTGAGTTTCTTACATGCCTTTGATTTTCTCCAAATGAGCCCCACAAATCCATGGATGAAGATATATACTTTGATGATGTGGAGGAGGAGGATTAGATTAAACTTACTTGTTGAAGTAGATGTGATTTTTAGATCCTTCTAATTGCGGACTTTTGATGTATGCTTTATGTAGAACTGCTTCATGTACTTTTATTTTTACTACTGTATTTGCTCCTATTTATCTAGTTTTCTTGTGTGTTAGAGTAGTCTTTTACATTACAAATTTTCATGATCTACATGTTCTAATTTAAATTTTATATTGCTCAAAAAATGTTTTTACTAATTGTACCTATGTTATTCCATGTGAAGAACTTCTAAATTTTTCTCACTTCATGCTTAATATGCACAAAAATGTTTTAAATTATTTAAAAATTTAAGTTTGGGTTGTTATTCCATGAGAAAAACTTTTTAAAAACTAAACTATATTTGTCCTCGTTAAATTATATTTTTAAATTATTTTAACATACATGTGATATGTGGTGTTAACTTTAGAAGAATATATTTTTGATCCTATAATGTTATAATAGTCTTATGTAAAATTTTCAAGTAGCAATGGGTAGTTCAAAAGTTAAGGTGTTTGATATGAAAGTTAGGATTATGCTTTTATTATTCAGAGTAGAGAAATTATATTTTTGAAATGCTATGAGATCTTAGATATATACTTAAAAAAGAATTGCAGACAATGAAAAATCAATTTTAAACTAATACACATTATTAAGTGAAGAAATGTGATGGGATTTTAACATTAAGAAGAGGATAGTGAAGTTTAAAATCATTAAAGGCTATCCATATATAGTAATCCTCGCATAAAAACAAAAGATAAAAAGTAAGGATTAAAAAGATCCTAAAGGAAAAATAAAATAAAATAATAAAAAAGGCAAAAAGAAAATAATGTGAGGAGAAGCTTGAGGAAATGCCTAATCAAAAACTGACTTCACTTAAATCAACCTAAAGGAAGTGATTTAATCATATTTCTAAGCATATTTACAACTTTAAAGTATTAGTATCTTTACTAGTAGAGTTCTCATAAAATTATTTTTCTTTAATTTTTTTTAGACATATAAGAATGAAAAATCACAATTATTTTTGAAATGAATTAAAAAATTAGAATTCCTAGACTTGATTATTGAATATTCTTACACATTGGTTCTAACCTAAGTTATTAAAAAAAAAAATTTTAATTCTACTATTACATTTTTTTTTATAAGAAATATAAGATGCTATAAGTGAATGCCACTATCACATGTTATAATGTTTTATTTAGTAAAATTGCTACTTGAGGACAAGTAACAATTAAGTTTAGGGAATTGATGTGTCTTAAATTTACCTATTTTATATGAACATTTTATACCCATTTTTTAGCATATTATGCTTTAATGAAAGGTATCTTTTGTTTTTTTTGTTGTAGGTGCATGAAAAAGATTTTAAGAGCAAAAAGGAGAAAAAATGCATTAAAATGGAGCAAAATGAGCCAAATCAAGTTAACTGCCAAAAATAACCAAGCTAACGCTTAGGCCCTAGATGGAATTTGTGGTTGGCTCCTAGGCACCATAGTTTGGTGCATAGGTGCCAAAAATATTAACACTTATATTCATTAAATTTGGACAAATTTTGAAAAGATGTTTGAAGCAACCCTTGGTGATTTTTGAAGCTCTATATATTGGGATTAATTCTGGATGAAAGGGAGGAGTTTTGGAGTCGTATTGAGAAAGGGGGGAGTTTTAGAGTCGTATTGAGAAAGGGAGGATCCTAGAGTAGGCGGCTACCTTAGTGAGTCTGTGTAAGTCTTTGTGAGTTCTAGAGTATTGTGAGTATTGTAAGAGTCTTGTGGAGTCAGAGAAGTCAGGATACTTCGTATGAGTGCTTGGGGAAACATTTGAGATAAGTTTTTGTATCTTTTTGTTTTGTATGTTGGATTTGAGTTCTATAAATATGTTTTTTTCTTATATCTCCATGAATTCTGAGTAGTTTTCCTCTTTCTCCTTGTAATAAGAAGTAATTAAGTTGTGGATTTGATTTGTTTAGAACTTTTTTTATTCTACAAATTTGTGTTAGTATTTTCAGAGGTTCTTCATTTACTTTGCAAACTGACCATTTTTTTTATTAAATTTTTTTCAAAAACTTACAAACCAAGAGAGCTAAGATTTCTTTAACTGGTTTGTATCACATTTCACTTCGGAAAGAGCCAAGGTGATTGCCCGAGGGGGGTGCAAGTAAATGGGGAGATAATATTTCATGGGTGTAAAAGTGATGTTTGTAGGGTGACATGGTAGATTCTTTGATCAATTTAGATTAGAGATTGGAACTAACGGTCACTGGTAGGTTCTATAGAGAGGGCACAGTGGATTATCTAGAGGTGAGAAGCTAGAACCTACCCAACACTACTATACATGCTGACGCCAACTTTAGATTAGTCAATGTTTTATATGCTTGGAAGTGGTAAAGAATAGGATTGCTCTTATTTGTCATAATACATTAGTTAAACTTCTAAATATTTGCATTCCTACACTGATTATGAATTATTTGCAAAGAGAAAGTCTCTTTACGTATATTGAATTTTCTAATCTTAGTTATTTTTTAATCTTTGCATTTACTTTTAATTTGCACTTGTAGGAATTAGTAAACTTTATTTCACACCTGAATTACTTTCATATTTTCCTAGAATTTATTCCACTGTTTAAATTTAATGTTTTTCTTAGTCACATACATAAAATTACTACTTCCCTCATGACATCGATATTGGGGTTTTAAAAGAAAATTATATATTACTTGAAATGATACGTATACTTGCATAGTACCCCTAGTGTGAAAACTATTACTTTAAATTTTATGTCATTACATTTGTCACACTATCTACTAAATATAAATTGGGTCAAGTTTTTTGCCATATTTTGGAACATAAATATTTGTGTAATTGCTTGTCGGTCAGTTAGTTTGCACAATTCCAAACATTTGGGGGGGGGCACACGGCAGATGGCTCATAGACAGAGATAACTCTTCAGAGGCAGATGTTACTTCATACGATTTCCTATGCTTTCCATGATATACAACAGACAATAGTATTAGATTGTGCTTTCGATGTATCAGATTTTCTGAAGAATAACAAAGTTTTCTTTTGCCACCATGTGTGATTGATTCAATGTCATTGGCAAAAATTTTGGATTGAGTCCTACGAATACTAACAAACAAAAAACTATATATATATATATATATATATATATATATATATATATATATATATATATATATATATATATATATATATATATATATATATATATATATATATATATATGCCAATAATAAAAATCACACATAAGACTTCTTAAAAGCCTCAAATTTGAAAAGCTTTCACTAAATCAACAATCCCAACACCAACGTTCACAAAATCTCTACATGCACAAATCTCACGAACCCACAGATGCCCTCACAAATTTACACCTCTTCTCAATCAACACAAGCTTCACGCATCCATAAATTTCCACAAATCTACCCATTCACCACATTTTGTCATCTTACACCTCCATTTGGGTTGGATACCAAGTCTTCGAACCTTTCTTCCCAACAGAGTGCAATTCTTCACCTCTTAGGTTGGGATACCACATCCTCCAGGATATCCCTTTCTAATGTGCAATTCTTCACCTCTTCGATCAGAATACCACATCATTTGGGATCTCTCTTTCTAATGTGCAATTCTTTACCTCTAAGGTCGGGATACGACATCCTCCAAGACCTCCCTTCCTAATGTACAATTCTTCACCTCTTAGTTTGGATACTACATGCTCTGAGATCTCCCTTCCTAATGTGCAATTCTTCACCTCTTAGATTGGGATACCACATCCTTCGAGATCTCGCTTCCTAATGTACAATTCTTCTCCTCTTAGGTTGTGATACCACATCCTCCAGGATCTCCCTTCCTAATGTGCAATTCTTCACCACTTAGGTCGCGATACCACTTCCTCTGGGATCTCCCTTCATAATCTGCAATTATACATATCTTAGGTTGGGAAACCACATCCTCTGCGATCTCCCTTCCTAATGTGCAACCCTTAACCTCTTAGGTTCAGATGCCACATCCTTCAGGATCTCTCTACCACATCCTCTGGGATCTCCCTTCCTAATGTTCAATTCCTCACCTCTTAGGTTGGGATACCACTTCCTTTGGGATCTACCTTCCTAATGTCTAATTCTTCTCCTCATAGGTCAGGATGCCATATACTCCAGGATCTCCCTTACTAAAGAGCTATTCTCCACCTCTTAGGTTGGGATATGATATCCTCCAAGATCTCCCTTTCTAATGTGCAATTCTCCACCACTTAGGTTGAGATACCACATCTTCCGAGATCTCCCTTCCTAATGTGCAATTCTCCACCTCTTAGGTTGGGATACCACATCCTCTAGGATATCCCTTCCTAATGTGCAATTCTTCGCCTCTTAGGTTGGGATACCACATTCTCCAAGATCTCCCTTCCTAATGTACAACTATGTACCTCTTACGTTGGGATACTAAGTCCTCTGTGGCCTTCCTTCCTAATGTAACACTCCTCCACTATCTTGGGTTGGAATACCAAGTCTCTGAGCCTCCCTTCCCAATATAGTGCAATCTCCATTTTCGCTACCTTTTCCTCATTCGGTCTCTGAGTTGGATGTGAGTCCTTGTGCTTTCCATCTCAACCCAATTCCCTCTCTCAGATAAATTTGAAATTTCCACGACATATAATTAAAAATGAAATCAAAATCAATAGAAAATAAATTAAATTCACCTTGACTACCAGATTCTCGACACGGAATCCAGATGGTTGCCCCTCTAATTTCATAAAACGCCCCTTTATAAAGGTGAATAGAACAAAGATCATGACAAAAATTCATAGCTTCAATTAAAATACGCTCACTAATTCCCCAACAAAAACCTCTTCGGTTTTTTTTATTTGAGCCCAGTTTGCTCAAATTTGAAGTCTCGTTCATTTCTCTGCACCGTTATAAGTATTAGGGCTTAGACGGATGTGTTGGTTTTTTTGATCTCTTAAGTCAACACCAATACGTGTGGTTTGCTAGCCTAGAAAATCACATCTATTAGAGATGATGCACCTAAAATATATAGTATTTTTATAGACTCTTTTATACCTATTTTTGATATATTGCACTTCAATGAAAGGTATTTGTGTGTTTTTCTTCCAGGTACAATCAAATGGATCAAAAAATGCTAAAGAAGTGAAAAGTTGTCAAATTTAGAGCAAAAATGACGAAGGTGTAAAAAAGAGCTGAGGCGCTTGAGCGCCCAGCACTGGCGCCTATGAGCTAAAGAGCCGCGCCTAAACACCAGGTACCTCACGCTTAAGCACCATAAGTAGTTATTTGATGATTCATTGAATTTAGATGAATTTTTTAAGAGGTATTTGAAGTGGTAAAAATGTGGGAAATAATCCATAGACACAAAAATTCATTAAATTGGCTTTTGAAAGGAGGAACTTCTAGAAGATTCATTGAATGGAGACACATTTTAAAGAGACATCAAGGCACCTTTTGGATTTTTATTAAAGAAGACTTGGATATCAAAGGAGGAGGTCAGCCATTAGACATCCATAGCTATCATTCATCCAAATAATTGTTGTCACCGTCGTCGGTCAGTTTTTTTTTATTTTGAGTGTCAGTTTTGTATTCTGAGTGAAGGGAGAGAATTCAAAGGAAATTCAAGACATTTGGTGGAGAGGATTTGAGATAAGTGTTTATCTTTGTGACTACACTTGGTTTTAACTTACATTTCTTGTTTGTGTGCATGATTTCTACTTTTAAACTCATGTGTGATTGTATTTTCTCCTTGGATTCTGAGTAGTTTTCTTTATCTTTTTCCTTAAAATGATAAGTGATTAAGTATTTAAAGGAAGTTGTGTGAAGTATTGGACTTCAATGTTGGAAGAAGTTGTATTGATTTGAAACCTTGCACTTCCTTTACTTCTTGATTTGACCAATTAATATGTTAATACCTATTGTGAGAACATGTAAGACCTGTGATGGTATTGTCTCAGTGAAAAAGTGGTTAGAATCACATATTGATTTCATGAATGAGAATGTAGTTTAAGGAGTTGAGTGTAAATAAATAGGGAAATAAACTTTTTAAGGGTGTAGAATTAGCGGACTTTAGAGTGATAGGCTAAAGCCCCCAATTTTATTTATAATTTTAGATTTTGATACAAGATGTTAGCCCCCAGGTGGAGGGAGAAGAGAGAACTCTAGAGTAAGAGCTAGTATCTTCCCTACCTAACCGGTCTTCAAGACTATTCGAATTATAGATTAGATAATGTTCTTTATAGCATTTCTAGTAAGGGTAAAGAATATTATTGCTCCTATTTGGCACAACACATTTAGCATACTTCCATAGCATAATTTTTATACTTATTACTGACTTATTATAAGGAAAATAATATTTTATTTATGTTATCTTCATCTCGTAAAAATTTAGTTAAGTTAATTAATTGCTTACTTTATTTTCATAAACCAAAAATTATAAAAAAAATTGAATTTTCATTCCTGTTATAGCATCTTAAGTTTTAAGTAAGGATATTTTGCTAAGTAGATTTTTTTCATCTAAACTTTCTAGTTTTTTTTAAAGTGCATATTGCAGTCTTTTGTTTGGGTTTGATATTAGGGGCTTAATCAAAAAGTCATATATTATTGGGTAACAATACGTATACTTATGTAGTATCTCATATTTAATTATTATCCAAATGTGTGGAAACTGGGTAACAATACGTGTGGAAACTTTCTTAATTAAAAATACACTTATGTAGTGACTAAATAATTTGAGCTTAAACCCGCTATTATCCAAATGGTATCAAATAATCAGTTTAGGGGGCACCAACTGAAGATCCAAATTTACATCTTGCCTATTTTCTAGAATTATGTGCTACATTTAAATATGATAATGTATCAGATGATTCTATAAGACTTAGATTATTTTCTTTCTCACTTAGTGAAAAACCTAAGATATGGTTATATTTGTTATCACCTGGATCTATCATAATTTGGAGCGTTTTAGCGTAGAAATTCCTTGCTAAATATTTTTCACCATCAAAAACTGTGAAGCTAAAAAATGATATTACATATTTTTTCCAGTTTGAAAGAGAATCTATTTATGTAGCATGGGAACAATTTAAAGAACTCTTAAGAAAGTTTCCACACCATGTTATACTAGATTTGTTAATAATTCAAAAATTTTATAATGGATTAGTTGGATCTCTTAGATCTATTATCGATGCCACTGTTGGTGGTTCATTGATGTCAAAACCATTTAATGACGCTTATGCTTTAATTGAAGAAATGGTTACAAATAATTTTTGATGGCCTTCTGAAAGGGATCTTAAGAAAGTAGCCAATGTTAATGAAACTAATGCTTTTGTCATGTTAGCAAATCAAGTTGCTACAATTTCAAGGAAGTTAGACCAATGTTGAATACATTTTTCTCAAGAAATTTCCATGATTGAAGAAAATTTATTATGTCAAATGGTAGATTCTTAAGCATCAATATAAACTTTTAATGCTATAAATAATAAGCAGAATAACTCATATTCAAATTATTATAACCCAGGTTGGAAGAACCATCCCAACTTTAATTGGAATCATACTTCAGATGGTAAATGGGGAAACAATCAAGTAAAATCATTGGGAAACTAGAACAACCAAGAGAATAGTAATTATAGACATACTTATCCTCCAGGTTTTAATAGTAATCTACAATTTAAGGAGAAGAGGTTGTCTATAGAAGAAGTGGTGTTACAAATGGGAAATCAATTACAAAGTCAAGGAGCTACAATTAGACATATTGAGAATCAGTTTGGACAAATAGCAAATTCATTAAATAGATCCCAAGAAACACTTCTTAGTAATACAAAAGTAAATTCAAAAGACCAGAATAAAGAGAAAGTAAAAGTTGTTCAACTCAGAAGTGGAAGAGAATTGGAAGGTAAAGTTCAAAAAGAAACTGAAGTAGAGAGAGAAGAGAATGAAGAACTAAAAGAGGATGCTCCAAAAGGTTTAGAGAGACCTATTTATCCACTTAAAGTTGAATTAGAAAAACCATCACCTTCATTTCCTCATAGGCTCTGACAACAAAAGTTAGATAAGCAATTTTCAAAATTTTTGGAAATTTTTAAGAAGCTTACTATTATTATTCCATTTGTTAAAGCTCTAGAACAAATGTAAAGCTATGTAAAGTTTATAAAAGATATTGAAATTGTTGCACTTAGTGAAGAGTGAAGTGCTATAATTCAGAAAAAGCTTTTTGAAAAGCTTAAAAATCCTAGTAGCTTTACAATTCCATGTGCAATAGGAGACAGATTTTATGGGAAAGCTTTATGTGATTTAGGTGTAAGCATCAACCTTATGCCATTATTGATATTTAAATGATTGGGATTTGGAGAAGTAACCCCTACTACTATAAGTCTGCAGTTAGCAGATCGTTCATTAACATATCCTAAAGGAGTTATAGAAGATGTCCTAATGAAAGTGGATCAATTTATCTTTCTTGTTGATTTCATTGTACTAGATATGGAAGAAGATAAGGAGATAGCTATCATTTTGGGGAGACCTTTCCTAGTCACAAGAAGAGCAATGATAGATGTGTAGAAAGGATAATTAACTATTTAATTGAATGATCAAATAGTTACTTTTAGTATTTTCAAATCAATGAAATACTCTGCAAAAGGTAAAGATGATGAATGCAATAGAATGGATGTGATAAGATATTTAAGTGAATGTCATTTCAAAACAACTTATGAATAGAAATCTGAAATGAAAGAGTTGTAACACAATCAAGAAGAGAAATTCTATCAATATGAAGATTTATATAAGGAAGATTCAAAATTATGTTCAAGAAAGTTTTGAAGTTTTGGACACGACAGAAAAAGATACATCTTTTTAACCATCAATTGGAAAACCTCTTGAGCTTGAGTTGAAGTTTCTTCCTGAACATTTGAAGTATGTCTTTTTAGGTGATTCCTCTACATTACCTGTTATAATTTTCTCAAAATTAACTACATAAGAAGAAGAGGATTTGATGAAAATTGTAAAGAGTTACAAGAAAGCCTTTGGATGGACAATTGTTGATACAAAAGGAATCAATCCTTCAATTTTTACGCATAGAATTCATATGGAAAAGAACTGGAAACCCAGGGCTGATTCTCAAAGGAGATTGAATCATATTATGAAAGAATTTGTTAAGAAAGAAATTTTAAAGTGGTTAAATGCTGAAATTATCTACCATATTTCAGATAGTGCATAGTTTAGTCTGATTCACTGCATTTCTAAGAAAGGAGGAGTGATTGTGACTTTAAATTAACATAATAAGTTAAGACCAATAAGACAAGTCATAGAATGACAAATATACATTGATTATAGAAAGTTAAATCTTACCACTAAGAAAGATAAATTTTCACTCCCCTCTCTAAATCAAATGTTGGATAAACTAGATGGGCTTAAATACTTATATTTTCTGAATGGATCTACTAGTTATCATTAAATACAAATAGCTCCAAAGGATCAAGAGAAAACAACTTTTACAAGTCCTTATGGTACATTTGCTTTTAGAAGAAGCCCTTTAGTTTATGTAATGCGCGTGCTACATTTCAAAGATCTATGATGACTATTTTTGTGATTTAATTGAAAAAAGGATTCAAGTTCTTATGGATGAATTTTCAGTGTTTGGAACTTCATTTGAATAATGTTTAGAACATTTATCAAAAGCTCTTAAGCACTACGAAGAAACAAATTTAGTCTTTAATTGAGAAAAAAATGTCAATTTGTGGTAGTAGGAGGAATAGTTTTGGGACATCAAATTTCAGAAAATGGTATGGAAGTATACCATGCAAAACTTCAAGTGATCTCTAATTTACCTCGCCCAACAAGTGTGAAGGAAATTATGAGTTTTTTAGGACATTATGAGTTTTATAGGCGATATATTAAAGACTTTTAAAAAATTACTAAGCCTCCATGCCATTTACTTAAAAAAGATACAATTTTTAATTTTGATAAAGAGTGCCTAAAAGCTTTTGAATTATTAAAAGAAAGATTAGTCACTGCACTAATTAATATTTCACAAGATAAGAGAAAACTATTTGAATTGGTGTGTGATGCTAGTGATTATGTTATTGGAGTTGTTTCAGGACACATGATAAGATTTTCAAGGTTATCTACTATGCTAATAGAACTCTTAATAAGGCTCAAATTAATTATACCACAACTGAGAAAGAGTTATTAGTAGTAGTATATGCTTTTGATAAATTTAGATCTACTTAATTAGAACTAAATGTATTGTGTATGCAAATTATTGTGTTATTAAGTATTTAATGAAAAAGAAGGATGTGAAACCAAGGCTTATAAGATGGATTCTTCTTTTGCAAGAATTTGAATTTGAGATAGTAGATAGAAAGGGAGCTGAGAATCAAATTGATCATCTGTCCAGGCTTGAATTAAAGAAACCACTCAATTTTGAAAAGAAAATTAATGAACATTTTTCAGATAAAAAATTGTTCAATATTAGTAAGTGATGTGTTTCATGGTATGCAGACACTGTAAATTTCACTGTTAGTGATATTATACCCTTTGGAATAACACACCAAAAGAAGAGAAAATTTTTATTTGAAATTAAGACTTATTTTTGGGATGACCCATTTTTAGATAAACAAGGAAAGGATCTTATTATTTGAAGATGTGTACCTTTAGAAGAAACTTATGAAATTGTCTAAAAATGTCATAATTCTAATTTTGGGGGACATTTTGGTGTTGATAAAACAACATACAAAATTTTACAATCTGAATTTTATTGGCCAATAATCTTTAGAGATGTTAATGCTTATATCATAACTTGTGATCAATATCAACGAGTAGGAAATATTTCTAGGAGGAACGAGCTGCCCCTCAATTATGTGTTAGAAGTTGAGATATTTGATGTTCATGGATTAGATTTCATGAGACCATTAATACCATCTTTCAGAAATTTATATATATTGTTAGCAATAAACTATGTATCCAAATGGATAGAAGCTGTTGCTTTACCTCAATGTGATGCTCAAATTATTGCAAAGTGTTGGAGAATAAACATATTTTATAGATTTGAGATGTTGAGAGTAATCACAACTGATGGGGGAAGTCATTTCAGAAATGCAATAATGGAGAAGTTATTAAAGAAATATCATATTAATCATAGAATTGTTACTGCTTAGCATCCTCAAACAAGTGGTTTGGTTGAATTATCCAATTGTCAAATTAAAAGAATATTGAAAAAATCTGGAAATCCTATCAAAATGGATTTGTCAGTCAAACTTGATTATGCTTTATGGGTTTATAGGACTGCATATAAAACTCCTATAGGAATGTCCCCACACATGTTAATATTTGGGAAAACATGTCACTTACTAGTTGAACTTGAGCATAAAGCATATTGAGCCATTAAAGAATTTAATTACAATTTAAAGGATGTCAGTGAGAAAAGGTTATTGAAATTAAATGAGCTTGAAGAGATAAGGAATGAATCTTATGAAAGTGTTAAGCTTTACAAAGAAAAGATGAAGATGTGGCATGATTGGAGGATTCTTACTAAAATTTTCAACTAGGGAAATAACTTTTGCTTTATAATTGAAGGTTAAAATTATTTATAGGAAAACTTAAGTCTAGGTGGATGGGCTCATTTGTTGTGATGAAAGTTTATCCCTGTGGAACTATGGATATCAAAGATCCTAATGCTAACAAAATATTCAAAGTGAATGATCACAAGCTGAAATCCTACCTTTTAGGTGACCAACTTAATCTAAATGATTTTATGATGTTAGGTCAACCAAAATAAGCACTAGTTACATCGGGCTGACAACGTTAAATCAGGCGCTCTATGGGAGGCAACCCATAGTTATTTGTTTGTTTGTTTTTACTGTTATGTTGTTGTGTGTGATTTAGAAAATTCTAGTAGTATTTTGAATATATAATGATTTAGTGATTATTCTAAGACCTTAAAAGATGACTTAGACATGTTAGAATGTGTATTTAGATGTTAAGTTGACCTGTGCTAAATTGAGCACCGTCACTTAAGTGCGACAATTGAAAAACATATGCAAATTTTGGTTTTTAGAAGTTTTAACAAAAAATTGGTTGGCTCTACTGTGGGAGACACTTCTAAGACATGCTTATGATTTTTAGGAGTAGTTTAGAGCCTATAAATAGAAGGGTATGAGGGGAAGTTTTACCACACGTCCACCCTAAATTGTAAGTGAAAAAGAGAGTTTTAGAAAAATGTCATTTTGGGAGAGTGATTTAGAGAAGAAGGAGGAAGCAATGAGAAATAAGTTTATTAGTCAGATTGCGCAAGAGTTATACAATGGATTTCTCACCGTTAGTATCGAAGGAATATCAGAGAAAATCACTAAAATTGAGGCTGACGTGGCTCAATTAAATCAAAAGCGATGAAAGTTAACGCTCATCTGGATCATATGGGATGGAAACTTAAGATGCAGTTTAGTCATACCAGTTTTATAGAAGAAGCGGGCAGAGCTATGTATTTGAAGAATAAATGGATTGAAGAAGATTCAACCAGAGTTATTAACTATCGTCCGTTCTTTCAGATTTACATTCCAAATGCTAAAAGGAGAGACTAATGATAAGCCAGGATTTGTTCCACTAACTGCAGAATGAAATTAAGTTTGTTGTTTAGTGTTTATGTGATTAGTTTTTTATTTTTTTAATGTTAAGTGTGTTTAGTATGATTTTAATGTGATGATTGTCTAGTGTTTGTGTTAGGAATTTTCTCATCTGAGACTATTTAGACAGAGAATTTATGTATTTAAAAATGTTTGTAATCATTTATGAATAAATATAAGTATTTTTTGTGTTAAATTTTGTGTTATTTTGCGTTGAATTAAATTAGTTAAGATTGGAGAATCTTGAGTAAGAGGAGAGATGAAAGGGAAGAAAATGGTTATTAAAGAATTATGAGACCATGTAGGGTTGGTTAACTTAGGCTAGGAGTGCATTTCACTTAAATCAAAAAATCAAAATTTGTGCACTGGTGCCTAAGCGCCAAGATCACAAGCTTAAGCGTTGCCTAAACCAAGAGACAAGTGCCTAAGCGTTGAACCATTCACGCTTAAGAGTCGGTTCATAAAAGGTTCACGAACGGTTTTAAGTGGTAAATCGGTTTGAAAAAGCAATTATCGCACAGTTCCTTCGCCTTCAACCTCAAGATTTTGCAATTTTGGAGCCAGGGCTGACCCTATTTTGAAGATTGCTTGGTGGTTTGGAGTAAAAATTGCTAGATTTGATATCTTTGAGGTAAGAGCTTGACTTCTATGTAAATTTTTTTTTATTTTTACCATGTTTTTTTAGCACATTTATGAGCTACCAAAAAATCACTTTTCATGCTGAAAATTTGAGAAAAAGCTATGGAAAATACATGGATTTGGTAGTTTAAGCTTTTAGGAGTTATGTTTAGTGATTTAGAGTTGAATCCAGAATTTATTGTGAATTTTATACAATTTTTTTTTAGAAATGGCACTAAGAATGAAGAGGAGCTTAACATTGTGGGTAGCATGACCATCTTCAACAGCAAGAGGATCTATAACATCATATCTTTTCTTAGAATTAAATAACAAGACATAGGATTTTGAGGTTGTTTGTTTATGCAACATAAATCCTTAACTCATATTTAGGCCTTTTGTATAGCCATGTTGTACAATATAAGCCCTAACTCGTCTTAGGATTCTGAAGTTATCGTTTGTCATGACCTAAATCCTCACATCTTTCAGGCTATTTGTGTGATCGTTTCACACGAGTGTAAGCCCTAATTAATAAAATTGACAGGATTAAACAATTAAATATTCCTCCCCAAAACTGAAGCCAAACAATAGGATAGCTTGGGAAGTCACTGAAGTTCTCATTGAGATCTATGACATCCCCTAGTTCTTCATCCTTTGGATTCAAAAGACAAAATGTTCCAAATTTGAGTCATTCCCCTTTCACACATCTTTGTCCGATCTCATTGAAAATGTTTATCCTTATGACCTCCTTGTAGATAACATTTCTTGATTTTTATTGAGAGTTTTCTTAGGTGAATTTGATTATCTAATATGTAATTAAACTATATAGGCTTGCCCTTATAGGAAGTTTTTTCCGAACCCAGCTTAATATAAAGCCTATTTAATTCTTTGTATTAAATAGGGAAACTTGTCGGCAAATAAAATGGTTTCGCAGACCAAACAAATGTCATATATTTCCTAGTTTATTTGATCGAGTCTCACCCTCAAGTCTTGTGTTTATCTTTTGGGATAAATACAGGGTTTGAGGTATAGTGCTCTTTCATTTAAACTATGAAAGAGATGAGATCGGTTTGATTTCATATTTTTCTAATATATATATAAGTTAAAAGAGCGTCTCGTGGCTCCCTACGCGTTGATATAAAAAGTTGTTACAAAAAGAGGGAGGGAAAGTGGATCTCCATCTAAAAGCCAAAAAAAAATACAAGATAAATCCTAGGGGTTCCCCAATTCACAGTACAACTCCACACAAAGTAAAAGACGCATAAAGGTATAACTACCCAAAAAGTACATCAGTACGATAGATAGAGAAAAAATATTTAAAATACACCCATAAAAGTCCATCTTAAACAGCAATGTAGGGTGGCTAAAGCCAATGTGTCATCGAGAAAGCGTCGATATCATCATTTAAGCCAAAGTGCTCCTCGTGGCAAAATAGTACCATCAAAAGAAAAGCTTAAAAACAACAATAATCTCCCAATTCTCTGAAACCATAAGTCTCTAGTCGGCTAAAAATCACAACCGAAAAAAATGCAATAGATATATATATATACATGTGTGAGCATGGAGGTTATCACTGGATGGTTGGAGTGTATGGGTTTGTTATATTACTTTACTGCTGGCATGATAGTGGTATTAGTAAGGTGGCTGATGNTCGAAGCGGATGACAAGATTTCAATTCCGGCGCACGACAGCATCCAACGGGCGACTCTACAACCAAAAAATAGTGTCGACAGGGACCCATAAAAACTTTTAGCAGAACTTTCAGGCATGAAAGCAGTGTTTGAATTAGTGCAACCATGCCCATAAGTGATTACTTTTAGTGGGCATTAATTTTTAATATGGAACATGTTTGATATATGAAATTTTTTACATGAAATTATGGGGATGTATGATAGAAAGTTCTTATCCCCTGCCTCAAATATGGACAATTACAAGCATTCTACAAGGACATTTTGGGGAGACTCATGGGACAAAGGAGGGTTGTATTTAGGAAAGCTTTTTTCCTTACTATACTCTTTTATTTTATCAAAATTTTTTACTTGTAGGGGTAGTTGAGGGGGGGTGAGAATAAGGTAAATAGTGTGGATTATTATGGAGGAGTTTGGAGAGCTTTATTAAGAAAGAAGAGGAGAAACCTGATGCTTCTTCATCATTTTCTTTGTCTTTCTTCACTTTCTTCTTCTTCTTCTTCCTCCACCTTCTTCTTCCTCATCTTTTTCTTTTACTTCACATTTTCTTGAGGTGAAAGGAAGAGAGTCTTTCTTGTAGCTTCTTTTGAGGAGAAGAGGGCCATCCTTTTCAACTTAGAAAGCAAAGAGAGCACATCATCAATCATCGTGGTGGTAAGATTTCCTTAAAACTTGTTTTTTCCTCTTTTTTAAAAAGACATTTTAGGTTGATGCTAGGGAAATAGGATTAAGTTGATTTTAGAGAATCCTCCCTAAGTTAAGGAGCATTTTCTTGCTTTTCTCCCAAGATTCTTAAATGATTTGTCCAAGGCCTCTTCTTTGAACCATAATTTCAAAATTTAAGTAATCTTGCATTTGTTGTGATGGTTCCATAATATACATGAAATGATGAAACCTTTAAGTCTAGTGAATGGAAGAACCACTTTAATCTTCCTTTCTCTAGTTCATGAGAGAACTTCTCTATGAAAAAACCTATCACACTTAAGTCACACAAATGGAGATGGGTATATTATTTTCATGAGAAATAATGTGTTGATACATCTCACTATCAATACAACTCAAAACCCATGAGAGGACATTAGGTAGACCAATTTTCCATCAAATAGATATGGGGTTTCATCATTTTGAAAATGTGTGCTTCTTTGAAATTAAAAAAAAAATGCTTTTGTATTTTTTGTGTCATTTACCATCATATTTCTCATATTCAAACATGATTTTGAAATGTTTCATAAAAATATTTTTTGTAGTGTGCTTGCAATTTAGCATGACACGTGCATGAAAATTTCATTTTATGTTGTGCTTATGATTTAACATGATGTGTATGTAAAAAAAATGCTCTCACATGTTTCTTGCAATGTTGGAAATCACATCATGTCAAATGTGCACATTGCATTGTGCACTTACACTCAATTGTCATATTTCCTATATATGCATATGCCCCATATGCTTATGTTAGGTAATTTTAGTTGCATTTGCATGTGTAGTGTTCCTAATATGAGTACATGCCCTTATGTGATTATGTTGGATACTACACTTTCACTTGCACATCCAATATCCTGACGTGAGCATATGTTTCCATATACTAAAGTTGGATATCTTCATATCAAATGCACTAAACATCATGCATTTGCATTTGCATGCAATTCTCTGTCATGTGTACATCACATTGTGCACTTGCATTTGCATTCACATAGTTTTCCTTACATAAGCATGTTCCCTCACATGCTTATGTTAGATAGCACATTTGCACTCACATATTTGATGCTCTTACATGAGTATATGTCCCCTTATACTCATGTTAGATATTCATATATCATACGAAGGGGATCTAACATACAAAACACACTTAGAGTATGACTTCACCTAGTATGAGTCATACCACCAAGTACCTATGGCATCACTTACAATTGTCATAAGAAGTAATGTCACATCATCTAGTATGGGTAATACCACCTAGCTTGTGAACCCATCTAGCATACCTTGTCACTTCACCTAGGTGCACGACTCCACATACACCTAATATTTATGGAAACACCAAGCATTAGAGTATACAAATCATGTCATGTTGTCACAATAATTCTACTAGCATGATTTTTTACTTCATTATTTTCTTTGCTTGCTTTCATGTGTGATCGCTTTACCTAGTGTTATCATAATTAACAAGCAAATTACATATATTCCTACTAGGGGTGTAAACAAATCGAACACGAATGAACAGAGCTTGTGCTTATGTTCAACTCGTTTGAAATTTAGTTTGTTTAAAATAAGCTCGTGTTTGAAATTGTTCATGAAGTCACTGTTCGTGTTTGTTTCTTAATGAACAAGTCGAACACGAACTGTTTGCAAACGACGAGCTAGTTTGACATCCCTAATATTGTTATATATAAATAATATATTATATTAATTATATAACTTATTATATATATA